>WNWK01033483.1:0-21121 GCA_009830355.1 Cherax destructor | reverse complement strand
AGTCTACTATTAAATAGTCCTAAGAATGACCGCAATGCACACAGCATATTAGGGGCTTTTGGCATGTACATCTGTTTATACCTATGTATCATCTCTCCCCTAACTATGTGTCATTGTACCATGTCTAAATAAACTATTATTATTATTATTTTATTATTATTTTTTTCTAGAGAGTGCAGATTCAGGGCCCTCACTCTATCCTCATGGGGAAGATTTCTGATACATGGGATCAACTTGGGTCATCCCCCTTTTGTACGTTTTCCGAGCATTTATATCCATTCTGATTAGGTGCCCAAAAACTGTTGGCATAATCTAGATAAAAAACCCAAGGTTTATAGAGTTGAAGAACAACCTGGGGTTTTTCCTATTATTTATGCTTCTTGATATGTACCCAAAGGGATTCTGTTCGCTTTATTGCGAACACTTATGCACTTTGTCTTGGTTTTAGATTACTGTAACCAGAACTCCAAAAATCCTTCTAATTATTTAGTTTATATGTGGCATTGTTATTGTCCCCCAATATTTAGAACTTTGCATTTATCTATTTAAACTACATTTAAGCAAAAGAGGCAGAGATGTTGTGTTAGTTTTTTTAGCAGTGCTAGTAGTTGTGGTAGCAGTGCTAGTAGTTATGGTAGCAGTGCTAGTATTTTTTGGTAGTAGTTGTGGTAGTAATTTGTATTGATAAAGCCACTGGGGGAGCGTAACACCCAAAACATAGATACCCAGATGTTTGTTGCACATGTGTCTCATTTTTTTTCCCAGTCAAGTACAGGGCAAAAGTTTTTGCCATGATCGGTGACTGACCCCAGCAACCACAGAGAGGTAAGGACAGAAGTTGTGATGGAGCAAAAACACCTGACCCCAAATTCAATTAAAACAAAAACATGTTACCAAAAAACCAACCCCAAATGATAAAACTGGGAAGATTGCCTGCATCACGGATCCTAACCTATTTAGAACAAATTAATCGGGCACTTGAGGTTTGCTAAGGAAACCCTTTGGAAAAGGGAAGATGCAAACTAGAAAGAGAGGGGCCCTATACTGGAAGGAAAAGAATAACGGACTACGGGGGCCCAATATATCTGAAATACAGGGGGAGACACTACCGGAGTCCTGGAGAAATTGGGGTCAACCCCCGTTCCCGGATCGTACCAGGCCTCCTGTTGGACCAGAGCCGATAAACCGGGTGTTACTGCGGGCCCACGCAGTCCGACGAACCACAGCCCGGGGGGTTTGGTACCGACTTTAGGTGCCTGTCCGGGCCTTTGAAGACAGCCGGGGTTTGTTGGCAACCCCCTGATGTATGCTGGGAGGCAGTTGAACAATCTTGGCCCCTGACACTTATTGTGTTGTCTTTCAACGTGCTAGTGGCCCCCCTGCTCTTCATTGGGGGGATGTTACATCGCCTGCCGAGTTTTTTGCTTTCGTAGGGAGTGATTTTTGGGGCAAATTTGGTACTAAGCCCTCGAGAATTTTCCATGTGTATATAATAATTATCTCTCCCCCTCGTTCTAGAGAGTACAGGTTTAGGAACTTCAAGCGTTCCCAGTAGTTGGGGTGGTTTATCGCACTTATGCGTGCGGTGAAGGTTCTCTGCACATTTTCAAGGTCAGCAATTTCACCCACCTTGAAAGGTGCCGTTAGTGTGCAGCAATATTCTAGCCTAGATAGAACAAGCGATCTGTAAAGTGTCAACATGAACTTGGCATCCCTGGTTTTGAAGGTTCTCATTATCCATCCTGTCATTTTCCGAGCAGATGTAATTGCTACTTTGTTATAGTCCTTGAAGGTGGATCCTCTTCATGATCACCCCAGGTCTTTGACATTAGTTTTCGCTCTATTGTGTGGTTGGAATTAGTTTTGTACGCCGATGAGATTTTAATTTCTTCACGTTTTCCGTATCTGAGTAATTGAAATTTCTCATCATTGAACTTCATATTGTTTTCTGCAGCCCATTTAAAGATTTGGTTTATGTCTGCTTGGAGTCAGCCGTGTCTTCAACGTTGGACACTGTCATACAGATTCGGGTGTCATCTGCAAAGGAAGACACAGCACTTTTGGCTTATATCCCTGTCAATATCTGATATGAGGATGAGGAATAGGATGGGAGCAAGTACTGTGCCTTGTGGAACAGAGCTTTTCACAGTAGCTGCCTCAGACTTTACTCTGTTGACTACTACTCTTTGTGTTCTAGATGTTGGGAAAATTAAGATCCATCTACCAACTTTTCCTGTTATTCCTTTATCACGCTTTTTGTGTGCTATTACACCATGGTCACACTTGTCAAAGGCTTTTGCAAAATCTGTGTATATAACATCTGCATTCTGTTTATCTTCTAGAGCATCCAGGACCTTGTCGTAGTGGTCCAGTAGTTGGGACAGAGAGGAGCGGCCTGCTCTAAACCCATGCTGTCCTGGGTTGTGCAATTGATGGGTATCAAGTGGGTGGCGATCTTGCTTCTTAGAACCCTTTTCAAAGATTTTTATGATATGGGACGTTAGCGCAATTGGTCTGTAGTTCTTTGCTATTGCTTTACTGCCCCCTTTGTGGAGCGGGGCTATGTCTGTTGTTTTTAGTAGCTGCGGGACGATCCCAGTGTCTATGCTTCCTCTCCATAAGATGTTAAAAGCATGTGATGAACATGGAGTTCCATGAGTCTGGGCCTGGAGCAGAGTGCATGGGCATGTCATTTATTGCCTTTTCGAAGTCATTTGGCGTCGTGGTGATGTCAGAAAGGCATGCGTCTGTCAAATTCTGTGGCACTCTCATAAAAAATTCATTTAGGTTTTCGATTTTCAGTCTGGTTAGTGGCTCGCTAAAAACTGAGTCATACTGGGACTTAAGTAACTCACTCATTTCTTTGCTGTCATCTGTGTAGGACCCATCCGTTTAAGTAGGGGCCCAATACTGGTTGTTGTTCTCGACTTTGATTTTGCATAGGAAAAGAAATACTTTGGGTTTCTTTCAATTTCATTTATGGCTTTTTGTTCTTCCCGTGTCTCTTGATTCCTGTAAGATTCCTTTAGTTTTAATTCAATGCTTGCTATTTCTCTGACTAGTGTCTCCCTACGTATTTCAGAGATATTGGCCTCCTGTAGCCGCTCAGTTATTCTTTGCATTCGCCTGTATAGGGAGCGCCTCTCTCTTTCTAGTTTGCATCTTCTCCTCCTTTTCCTTAAGGGAATTTGCCTTGAGCAAACCTCGAGTACCACAGAGTTAATTTGTTCTAGACATAGGTTGGGATCCGTGATGCTTAGGCAATCATCCCAGTTTATATAATTTAGGACTTGGTTTACTTGGTCCCACCTTATGTTTTTGTTATTGAAGTTGAATTTGGAGAAAGCTCCCTCGCGGCTGATCACATTTTGTTGATTTGGGGCTCCCCGCATGTGTCCCGGGCCTCTATTATGTTGTGATCTGAGTATATTGTTTTTGATATGGTGACATTTCGTATCAGATCATCATTGTTGGTGAAGATGAGGTCCAGCGTATTCTCTAATCTTGTGGGCTCTACTATTTGCTGGTTTAAGGTGAATTTGTTGCAGAGATTTAAAAGTTCATGCATGTGTGAATTTTCATCTGAGCTGCCTCCTGGTGTTATCTCTGCTACCACATTGTTTGCAATGTTCCTCCATTAGGTGCCTGAGGTTGAAATCCCCAGTAGCAAGATGTTGGGGGCAGGAGCTGGAAGATTTTCCCGACAGTGGTCAATTTTCAGAAGCTGTTCCTGGAATTGTTGGGACGTTGCATCCGGGGGCTTGTAGACAACCACGATGACTAGGTTTTGATTCTCGACCTTTATTGCTAGTACTTCAACCACATCATTTGAGGCATTTAGTATTTCTGAACATATAAGTGACTCTGTGATATACAGGCCAACCCCCTTTTTGCCTGTTTACTCTGTCACACCTGTATAGGTTGTAGCCGGGATCCATATTTCATTGTCCAAGTGATCTCTTATGTGGGTCTTGTGAAAACGGCAAACATAGCGTTTGACTCTGTAAGCAGTCCACGAATAAAAGGTACCTTGTTGTTTGTTGCTGGCTTTAGACCCTCTATATTAGCAAAGATGAATGTAGTTGGATTGGTGGTATGGGGGGGGGGTCTTTTTTTCCTGGCTCTAATATCTGTTGTAATGGAGAGGAGGCCACTGACTGTGATTCCACTCCAGAAATGCTTTCAGTTGGTGTACAATTTCTGTCATTTCCTGGCAGCTTTTTTCCTTCCTGGCACTAAAAAAACCCCTCTCTCTCCGGAGTGGCTGTGGCTACCCAGATTTTGCTATGGTCTGGATGGTCTGTGTCGCCTCGTACCCTTTAGGTGGTATGCCTGGCAATATAAGTTATAGCACTGTCTTTCCTGAATTGATGTGTGGCACATTTCAGGGTGGAAAAACTTACAGGACGGGAGGTTGCATTTGCCTGTTTTCATATGGTCACGGCATTTTCTGGGGTGATCATAATTGCATGACCCATCTGATTTCCCAGATTTTCCATGCCTTCAGATACCAAGTGCATAGTATTCACATAGGCCTGGTTTCCCTTGCCCTGGTTTTTGTGACTGTGTTTCCCATTGGTGGGTGTGTTCCTGTCTCGTGTCTGCCTTCGTTACTGGTGTTAACAATGGAGGCCTCAACTTTTTCCGGTAATTTATCTTCAGTATTTCCCTGGGCATCCCATTGTTTACTATCTAAAGTGGTATTGCTAGTTTGTACCACTAGTCAGAGAAATAGCAAACATCGAATTAAAACTAAAAGAATCTTACAGGAATCAAGAAACACGGGAAGAACAATAACTATAAATGAAATTGAAAGAAACCCAAAGTATTTCTTTTCTTATGCAAAATCAAAGTCGAGAACAACATCCAGTATTGGGCCCCTACACAGTATTGGGTCCTACACAGATGACAGCAAGGAAATGAGTGAGTTACTTAAGTCCCAGTGTGACTCAGTTTTAGCGAGCCGCTAACCAGACTGAAAAAAGAAGACCTAAATGATTTTTTATGAGAGTGCCAAGAACTTGACAGACGCATGCCTATCTGACATCACCCCGACGCCAAATAACTTCGAAAAGGCAATAAATGACATGCCCATGCACTCCGCTCCAGGCCCAGACTCGTGGAACTCCGTGTTCATCAATAACTGCAAGAAGCCCCTATCACGTGCTTTTAACATCCTATGGAGAGGGAGCATGGACACTGGGGTCGTCCAACAGTTACTGAAAACAACAGACATAGCCCCACTCCAAAGAATTACAGACCAATAGCGCTAACGTCCCATTTCATAAAAATCTTTGAAAGGGTTCTAAGAAGCAAGATTGTCACTCATCTTTATACCCATCAATTGCACAACCCAGGGCAGCATAGGTATAGAGCAGGCCGCTCCTGTCTGTTCCAACTTCTGGACTAGAAGACAAACAGAATGCAGATGTTATATACACAGACTTTGCAAAAGCCTTTGACAAGTGTGACCATGGTGTAATAGCCCACAAAATGCGTGATAAAGGAATAACAGGAAAAGTTGGTAGATGGATTTATAATTTCCTAACAAGTAGAACACAAAGAGTAGTAGTCAACAGAGTAAAGTCTGAGGCAGCTACTGTGAAAAGCTCTGTTCCACAAGGCACAGTACTTGCTCCCATCCTATTACTCATCCTCATATCGGACATAGACAGTGATATAAGCCACAGTGCCGTGTCTTCCTTTGGAGATGACACCCGAATCTGTATGACAGTGTCCACCGTTGAAGACACTGCAAGACTCCAAGCAGACATAAACCAAATCTTTAAATGGGCTGCAGAAAACAATATGAAGTTCAATGATGAGGAATTTCAATTACTCAGATACGGAAAACGTGAAGAAATTAAAATCTCATCGGAGTACAAAACTAATTCCAACCACACAATAGAGCGAAAAACTAATGTCAAAGACCTGGGAGTGATCATCTCAGAGGATCTCACTTTCAAGGACCATAACACCGTAGCAATTGCATCTGCTAGAAAAATGACAGGATGGATAATGAGAACCTTCAAAACCAGGGATGCCAAGCCCATGTTGACACTTTACAGATCGCTTGTTCTATCTAGGCTGGAATATTGCTGCACACAAACTGCACCTTTCAAGGCGGGTGAAATTGCTGACCTTGAAAATGTGCAGAGAACCTTCACCGCACGCATAAGTGCGATAAACCACTTCAACTACTGGGAACGCTTGAAGTTCCTAAACCTGTACTCTCTAGAACGCAGGCGGGAGAGATACATTATTATATACACATGGAAAATTCTCGAGGGATTAATACCAAACTTACTTACGAGAGTCACTCCCTACGAAAGCACAAGACTCGGCAGGCGATGTAACATCCCCCCAATGAAGAGCAGGGGTGCCACTAGCACGTTGAGGGACAACACAATAAGTGTCAGGGGCCCAAGATTGTTCAACTGCCTCCCAGCATACATCAGGGGGATTACCAACAAACCCCTGGCTGTCTTCAAGCAGGCACTGGACAGGCACCTAAAGTCGTTACCTGAACAGCCAGGCTGTGGTTCGTACGTTGGACTGCGTGCCGCCAGCAGTAACAGCCTGGTTGATCAGGCTCAGGTCCAACATGAGGCTTGGTCACAGACCGGGCCGAAGGGGCGTTGACCCCTGGAATTTTCTCCAGGTAAACTCCAGGATATCTGGAACGAATTAAGTTCGACAACCGAGGTTCCACTGTAGTTATAACTGTTATAACACGAGCTTCAGTTTTAACTTTTGTAGCAACACTTAACTACAGTTACAACTTTTATTGCAACAGTTAACTTCAGTTAAGTTAATTTTAGTTATAACTTGCAGTTAACTTCAGTTATAACTTATAGTTAACTTCAGTTATAACTTATAGTTAACTTCAGTTATAACTTATAGTTAACTTCAGTTATAACTTATAGTTAACTTCAGTTATAACTTAGTTAACTTCAGTTATAACTACTATAACAACAGATAACTTCAATTATAAATGTTATAACAACAGTCAGCTTCAGCTAGAACTGTTACAAGAATAGTTATCTTCAGTTATAACTACTATAACAACAGTTATCTTCAGTTATAACTACTATAACAACAGTTATCTTCAATTATAACTTAGTTAACAACAGTTTACTTTATATATAATGGAATTTCAATTGATTTTAAGGAAATTTATTGGAATTTTATGAAATTTAAATGGAATTTAATCGAATTTAATTTAATGGAATGTAATTGAATTTAATGGAATTTAATGTATTTTATTGGAATGTAATGGAATTTAATGTATTTTATTGGAATTTAATGGAATTTAATGTATTTTATTGGAATTTAAAGGAATTTAATATATTTTATTGGAATTTAATGGAATTTAAGGTATTTTATTGGAATTTAATGGAATTTAATGTATTTTATTGGAATTTAATGGAATTTAATGTATTTTATTGGAATTTAATTAAATTTAATGTATTTTATTGGAATTTAATTGAATGTTAATGGAATACAATGTGATTTTATGACATTTTAATGGAATTTAATTAAATTTAATAGAATTTTATTGGAATTTAGTATAATTTAATGGAATTTTAATTAAATTTATTATAGTTTAATGACATTATTTTAATGGAATTTTATATAATTTAATATAAATTTATTGAAATTTATATAATTTAATGGAATTTAAATGGTATTTAATTGAATTTCGTTGTAATTTATGGAATTAATAGATTTCTTATATTATTTAATGGATTTTAATGAAAATAATAGATTTTAATGGAATTTAATAAATTTTTAATAGAATTTAATGGAATTAATGGATTTTAAATATAATTTAAGGGATTTTAAATGGAATACAATGGAATTTTATTCGAATTTAGTTTAATTTACTGGATTTTAATGTAATTTAATGATTTTAATTAAATTTTAATAGGATTTTATTTAATTTATTGAAATTTTAATAAATATTTAAAGGGAATTTTATTGGCATTTAGATTGGAGACCAGTTGTGGTCTCTGTGTGGAGGAGAACCAGGTCCAGGATGGTCCAGAATCAGGTGGACCTCAGAGTGAATGGAACAGGGAGGAGCCAGTGGTCCAGGATGTTTCAGAACCTGGTAGGCCACAGAACAGATGGACCATAGAGGAGCCAGTGGTAAAGGACAATCTAGAACCAGGTGGACCACTGAGTGGATGGACCAGGGAGGAGCCAGTGGTCCAGGACAGTGGACAAGACTGGGAGGTGGAACAGGAAAGGAGACGGACCAGAGTGCATCAAAGATGTACCGTAATGAACCGGAAGGCGTCGGACCTTCGTAATGTATTTATAAAGAACCCCAGACTGGACCGACTCCTGGTAGACGACCATCATCATACAATGTACTGCTTTATACCCAAGGTAATACTCATTATACATGGTATTAAGTCATGCAACTAACATCCCCAAGGTATTACTCATTATAAGTAAATAAGTAAGTTTATTCAGGTATACACAAATACAGATACATAGATCATCATACATAGCAGCATATGTGTAGAGAACCATCCAGGATAACACATAAAAGTCAGTGACTTATTTAAATTGGGGTCCTTTATACATGGTATTTTCTCATTATACATTGTATCAAGTCATTATACATGTCATTATTGCGTTATACAATCAACACCATATAATGTATTACTTTATACCCAAGGTATTACTCATTATACATTGTATTATCAACTTATTGTACATGGTGTTACTGCATTTTACAACCTATACCATACAATGTACTGCTTTATACCAAGGTATGACTCATTATACATGGTATTGATGTATTACACATTGTATTAAGACATACTTGGAGTATACCTAGAGAGGGTTTCGGGGGTCAACACCCCCGCGACCCGGTCTGAGACTAGGCCAGCTGTTACTGCTGGCCGAACGCTAACTGACGTACGAACCACAGCCCGCTTGGTCAGGTAGTGACTTTAGGGGCCTGTCCAGTGCCTTCTTGAAGACAGCCAGGGGTCTATTGGTAATCCCCCTTATGTATGCTGGGAAGCAGTTGAACAGTCTTGGGCCCCGGACACTTATTGTGTTGTCTCAGTGTACTCGTGGAGCCCCTGCTTTTCATCGTGGGAATGTTGCATCTCCTGCCGAGTCTTTTGCTTTCATAGGGATTGATTCTCGTGTGCAAGTTTGGTACCAATCCCTCTAGGAGTTACCTGCGTTCCAGGGAATACAGATCAAGGACCTTCAACCGTTCCCAGTAAATTAGGTGCTTTATCGTACTTATGTGTGCTGTGAAAGTTCTTTGTACACTCTCCAGGTCAGCAATGTCGCCAGCCTTGAAGGGGGCCGTTAGTGTACAACAGTATTCCAGCCTAGAAAGAACAAGTGATTTGAAGAGAGTCATCATAAGCTTGGCGTCCCTAGTTTTAAAGGTTCTCATTATCCATCCTATCATTTTTCTAGCAGATGCGGTAGATACATTGTTGTGCTCTTTGAAGACGAGATCCTCTGACAGTATCACTCCCAGGTCCTTCACATTACTTTTTCGCTCTATTGAATGGTTAGAATTTGTTGTATACCCTGATACAGTGTTAATTTCCTCAAGTTCTCCATATCTGAGTAGCTAAAATTTCTCTTCATTGAACTTCATATTGTTTTGAGTGGCCCATTTGAAGATTTGGTTGATGTCCGCTTGGAGTCTTGCAGTGTCTTCCATGGAGGTCACTGCCATGGCAATCCGGGTGTCATCCACAAAGGAAGACACGGAGCTTTGGCTTACATCTCTGTCTATGTCAGATTTGAGGATGAGAAACAGAATGGGATCAAGTACTGTGCCTTGTGGAACAAAGCTTTTATCGTAGCTGCCTCAGACTTTACTCTGTTTACTATTACTATTTGTGTTCTATTTGTTAGGAAGTTATAGATCCATCTAACAACTTTTCCTGTTATTCCTTTATCACGCATTTTGTGTGCTATTACACCATGGTCACACTTGTCAAAGGCTTTTGCAAAGTCTTTGTATACTACATCTGCATTTTGTTTATCCTCTATAGCATCCAGGACCTTGTCATAGTTTTCCAGGAGCTGGGACAGGCAGGAGCGAACTGCTCTTAACCCGTGTTACCCTGGGTTGTGTAATTAATGGGAATCAAGGTGGTTGGCGATCTTGCTTCTTAGAACCCTTTCAAATATTTTTATGATATGGGATGTTAGTGCTATCGGTCTGTAATTCTTTGCAATTGCTTTACTGCCACCTTTGTGGAGTGGGACTATGTCTGTTGTTTTTAGTGTGTATGAGATGACCTCTATGTCCATGCTCCCTCTCCATAGAATGTTGAATGCAAGCGACAGAAGCTTCTTGCAATTCTTGATGAACACGGAGTTCCATGAGTCTGGGCCTGGGGCAGATTGCATGGGAATGTAATTTATTGCCTTTTCAAAGTCTTGTGGTGTTAGGATAATATCAGAGATTTTTTAATATAACCAAATTTTGCGTTTCGTTCATAAATAATTCATTTAGATTGTCGACCCTTAGTCTGATCAGCGGCTCGCTGAACACTGAGTCGTATTGGAACTTTAGTATAACACTCATTTCTTTGCTGTCATCATCTGTGTATATCCCATCCCGCCTAAGCAGAGGCCCAATACTGGATGTTGTTTTTTCCTTGGATTTGGCTTAGGAGAAGAAGTACTTTGTTTTTTGTTTTTCACTTTCCTTTATGGCATTTAGTTCTTCCTGAAATTCTTATCTCCTGTAAGATTCCTTCAGCTAAAGTTCGATATTTGCTATTTCACTGACCAGTGCCTCCCTTCGTATGTCATGTAAATTGGCCCCTCTCAGCAGCTCTGTGATTTTTCGCCTTCGTCTGTATAGGGAGCGTTTCTCTCTTTCTAGTTTACATCTTCTCTTTCTTTTTCATAATGGAATGTGCCTTGAGCAGACTCAAGAGCCACAGAGTGAATTTTTTCTAGGTAAAGGTTCGGATCCGTGTTGTTTAGGATATCTTCCCAGCTAGTTTCATTTATGACATGGCTGACTTGTTCCCGTTGTATGTTTTTGTTATTGAAGTTGAATTTTGTGAAAACACCTTTATGACTGATCACATTTTGATGTACCTCTGTTATGTTGTGATCTGAGTGTATTGTCTTTGATACGGTTATATTACGTATCAGATCGTAGTTGTTAGTGAAGATGAGGTCCAGCATAATTTCTAGTCTTGTAGGCTCTAATATTTGCTGGTTTGAAGTGAATTTGGTGCAGAGATTTAATTGCTCGTGTGTGTGTGTGAATTTTCATCTGAGCTGCCTCCTGGAGTGATATCTGCTAAATTATTATTTCCTACACTAATCCATTTTAGGTGTATCAAGTTGAAATCTCCCAGTAGCAGGATGATTGGGGCAGGAGATTTTCCAGACATTGGTCAATTTTCTGAAGTTGTTCCTGGAATTGCTGGGAAGTTGCGTCTGGAGGCTTGTGTACCACCACAATGAGAAGATTTTGGTTTTCAATCTTTACTGTCAAAATTTCAAGTACATCATTTGAGGTGTTTAGTAGTTCTGAGCAAATGAACAACTCTGTGACGTACAAGCCAACCCCCCCCCTTCCCTTGTTGCCTGTTTAGTCTGTCACATCTGAATAGGTTATAACCTGGGATCCATATTTCGTTATCAAAATGATCAAGTATTACTTCATTATAGAAGGTATTTTACAATGTATTGGTATTATACAAGCTATTACTTCATTATACAAGGTATTACTTCATTATACTGGCAGGTTGCCTGCACTGCCTGGAAGATGTTATGGTTGAAGATGAGTGGTCGGTCCAGCGCTCTGCTCCAGTCTGTACATACCAACACTGATGTTCATTTGTTGGTGGAGGAACTTGTGCGCAGTGAGACTCGCAAGGTGGGTTGCCAACACTGATGTTCATTTGTTGGTGGAGGAACTTGTGCGCAGTGAGACTCGCAAGGTGGGTTGCTAACACTGATGTTCATTTGTTGGTGGAGGAACTTGTGCGCAGTGAGACTCGCAAGGTGGGTTGCCAACACTGATGTTCATTTGTTGGTGGAGGAACTTGTGCGCAGTGAGACTCGCAAGGTGGGTTGCTAACACTGATGTTCATTTGTTGGTGGAGGAACTTGTGCGCAGTGAGACTCGCAAGGTGGGTTGCCAACACTGATGTTCATTTGTTGGTGGAGGAACTTGCAGTGAGACTCGCAAGGTGGGACTTGCATGCTAGACTATTTGTAAACCATTGCTAATTTCTTCACAAGTGAAATAGCGTTTATTGAACATAATATTTAAACGTTCAATGGTTTGTGTTGACAGTTTATCTTGTATAATACCACTGATAAACCAATCACATTGCCTTAGATCATATTTAACTCCTAGAGTTCTGAGACTATTGTCTAATGTGATTCTAAATGACTGTAAGTCTGAAAGACAATGTTTGGGTGGTTTCAAGCTTGATATTAAGACTGCATGTCTAACCCTGGCTTTGTCAGCATCAAGATAATTATCTGCTAAGACACGTAAGGCTAGAGCATAATTGCCTTTGACCACCGGAAATGATTTAATCACTTTAGTAAACATGTATCATCTACAATAACACATACACACACATGTGTGTATACATACACACATATGTGTGTATACATACACACATATGTGTGTATACATACACACATATTCCTATGTCTTCTCTAAAAAAAAAAAGTGAAAATAATATTAGTTTCAAAAATAAAAAAACTGAGAAAGTCAGAATGACAAAAAAAAATTATTAAATTTAAAAAAATACTGACCACTTTAGCAGACATGTGTGAACTATGTATAATAGCACATGTGTACATTTCCCTGGTATTCTATGTGTCACTACAGCTGTCCCTCCTGAAGCGGAAGTTGAAGACGTACACGAAATTCCTGGTGGTCCGCCACCCGTATGAACGACTTTTGTCCGCCTACCTGGACAAAATAGCCAGCGGTCACAACACTACCTTCCAGCGAAAGGTCCTCCGACACGTCCAGACGCTCCGTCCAGAGGCTACGGAGACGGACATCCGGTGGGCGGAGTTTGTGTGGTATGTTGTGGGCGGGGGACACAGGGAGGATGAACACTGGTCCCCGTACGTGAGGCTGTGCCATCCATGTGCCATCAAGTACGACTACATCGCCAAGTACGAGACCCTGGAGGAGGACGCCCGGGAGATCCTCAGCAGGATATCTGCCTCACGAGAACAACACTTCCCCCGCTACCAGCCCTCCAACACCTCCGCCATCCTGCGCTCTTACATGGAAACCCTCACTGACAACCTGCTTGATCAACTCTACCTGATATACAAGGACGATTTTGAACTTTTTCAATATACTTTCTAAATAACTCATGAACAAGGACTCCCAGGAGATCCTACCTAGGATATCCGGTTTGTAGGACCCTCCAACACTTCAATCCTTCAATAATACATTGAAACCTTCACTAACAACCAGCTTGATCAACTCTACCTGATATACAAGGACGAGTTCCACCTTTTTCAATATACTTTCTAAGTAACTAAAGGTTTCAACTTTGAAGTTTGAAGGATTTGCAATTCTAAAATATAAATTTCTAAACAATTCTAAGTTACAACCTTGATTCTAGGGGAGGATTTCTAATTCTAAATTTTAAATTTCTATACATTTCAAAATTACAATTTTAATTATAGTAAATTATTTTTAGTTCTAAATTTCTAAGCAACTGAATGTCAGAGTAGGATTTCTAATCATAAATTCAAATTTCTAAGTTTTAGAACATCCCCGACAATTAAAATATGCATAAACGTCCGTAGGATTAAATTTTTAATTTATAAGCCTAAAAAATATATGTGAGCCTATATTTATACCTATGTAGGCTTAATATTTATAAATCTGTAGGACTAAAATTTACAGCACTGTAGGCCTAAAACCTATACCTCTGTAGTAAAAAAATATACCACTAGGCTTAAAATTTATACCTCTGTGGACCTAAACTTTATGCTCCTGTAGGCCTGAAATTTTAGCTCTAGACCTAAAATTGATACCTTTATAGACCTTTATTTTATACCCCTGTAGGCCTAAAATATATAACTATAGGACTAAAATTTGATGAAACAATTTAAGTATTTTATCTGCATTACACAGCAGCTCACATCCACTTGTATATAAGTGGTATACTGTTTGTATCTCTCTCCTTCTCTTTTATCCCAGATGTTGCATTTCTGGTTCCTTCCTTACCACCACCTCTTCTCTTGTTAGGTGATTTTAATGTGTATCATTTCCTCTGTGGGTCTCACTGTGACTCTCGCGGTCTTCACTTACAGGAGCTTCTTACATGAGAGTGATTATTTTCCTATCCTCCTTACTACCCATTCGTACTCTCGACCTCACAGTTTGAGAACAATAATACGAAAAGACCTATAACTGAATTTTATTGACTTAAGACTCAGGGAGATTGACACCAGTCAGTCCATCTATCATCATTCTATCATGCAGGAGGAGCCACATGTCTATGGTGCATCCAACAAAATAAGCAGACTCTTGGATGTCACTACCGCCCGCCTCCGGCTGGGTTACAAGTATCTTTGGCAGGTTAAATCACCACCACCAGATGTAGACCAAACAAGATGTAAACTTTGCCAGTTGGATTATTGTCACACCCTGCGTCATTATGTACTGGAGTGCGATAAAATTAATGAATTCAGAGACAACTCACTCAGAAATGTTCAAGATATGTCAAAGTATTTTATCCACAGTGGTATATTACAGACCATTCTGGAAAAATACCCTGACTTTGCTCCCTGTAAATAAAGCATTGCCATGTGTGTGTGTGTGTTTTTTTGTGTACTCACCTAGTTGTACTCACCTAGTTGTGCTTGCAGGGGTCGATTCATAGCTCCTGGCCCCGCCTCTTCACTGGCCGCTATTGGGTCACTCTCCCTGCGCCATGAGCTTTATCATACCTCTTCTTAAAGCTATGAATGGATCCTGCCTCCACTACATCGCTTCCCAAACTATTCCACTTCCTGACCACTCTGTAACTGAAGAAATACTTCCTAACATCCCTGTGATTCATCTGAGTCTTCAACTTCCAACTGTGTCCCCTTGTTGCTGTGTCCCATCTCTGGAACATTCTGTCTCTGTCCACCTTCATACTCTTTAGCTCCGGGACTAGTCTTGTTGCAAACCTTTGCACTTTATCTAGTTTCTTTACGTGCTTGGCTAGGTGTGGGTTCCAAACTGGTGCTGCATACTCCAATATGGGCTTAACGTACACAGTGTACAGGGTCCTGAACGATTCCTTATTAAGATATCGGAATGCTGTTCTTAGGTTTGCTAGGCGCCCGTATGCTGCAGCAGTTATTTGGTTGATGTGTGCCTCAGGAGATGTGCCTGATGTTATACTCGCCCCAAGATCTTTTTTCTTGAGTGAGGTTTGTAGTCTCTGTCCCCCTAGACTGTACTCCGTCTGCGGTCTTCTTTGCCCTTCCCCAATCTTCATGACTTTGCACTTGGTGGGGGTTGAACTCCAGGAGCCAATTGCTGCACCAAGCTTGCAGCCTGTCCAGATCCCTTTGTAGTTCTGCCTGGTCCTCGTCCGATTGAATTCTTCTCATCAAATTCACATCATCTGCAAACAGGGACACTTCGGAGTCTATTCCTTCCGTCATGTGGTCATGACTGTGACCAGATCTACGTGGAGTTCATTACCTTTGTAACTTGTTCAGCTATCAAAACTTTGGGGTCTAGTCCCTGGACCCATTATGTACCTCTGTAATCTTTTGACTACCGCCCACAGGATGGGTATGGGGTGACTACCGCCCACAGGATGGGTATGGGCTGCATAATAAAGGTGTTAAACTAACTCCTCGAAGCACACGTTGGCAATTTGAATGAGCAAATTGGGACCTGTACTTGCATCAAACTCATTTTAGTGAGGACCTTCTTCGTCCTTTACTGACGAGTGTTACACGTATTTCTGACCTCAGTCTTAACCGCTGCTTCGCATTTTATACCTGGAGAAGGTTTATGGGGTTAACGCCCCTGCGCCTCAGTCTAAGACCAGGCCTCGTGGAGGATCAGGGTCTGGTCAACTAGGCTGTTAGTGCTGGCTGCACGCAAACTGAACCGCGGCTCAAACCTCGGGCAGGCACTCTCAGAAATGTGTGCCGATATCGTTACAACACGATCAGAGAGCGACTACTTGATTAAGCTGGCGAGAGCGTCACCAGTCGTGACATCCGTGAAGCTTAACGCACTTGTTGCAGCCTCATGTTTCTACCGTCACTTCGTCTTCATCTATGAGTGCAGATTGGAAAAAAGAACCGAAACTGAATGGCAAATACCCTCCAGACCCAGCTCTTGTTTTTAGGGTTGCCAATGTCACCTCTGCAAACCCTTTTGAAGTTACCACAGAAATTGGAAATCATCTGGTCCGTATCTCTCAGGGGCTCCATCTATGCCCCTCATTTCTTTCCTATAATTTTGCCAGAGAGTTACAGCGCTTAGATTTTTCTTCTAGCAGAGAAGTCTTATAATATGCCTTTTACACTTCTGGAACTGGAGTCAACACTTTCCGCTTTCCGATCATCAGCAGCTGGACCTGACGGCGTTCTTATTCATATGCTTCAATATTTACACCAGTCAGCAAGGTCGCAAGGAATTCTTCGTCAGCTGTGGAAATGGAAATAAGTCAGTCTGTCTGACTTTTCTGGGTTATCCTGAATGGTTCTCTACACATATGATAATCTATGTAACTGTATTTGTGTATACCTGAATAAACTTACTTACATATTGTTCCATGAACTAGATACTTCGTGACATGATACCTCACACTATCGTCCCATTGCCCTTACCAGTGCAGTTTGCAAGGTGATGGAACGTCTGGTAAACAGACGTCAGATGTGGAATTTAGAGACACACAATTGTCTCTCCACTAGTCAATATGGCTTTTATAAGGGCCGCTCAACTATCGGCCCTTTACTCTACTTAGACAATCATGTCATGTCTGCAATGCCTTTCCTAGTAACCACTCGGTTATTGCCATCCTTTTTGATCTTGAGAAGACATATGCCACTACTACTCTAACATCTTTGCCCAAGATGTTAAAGTAGTAGAGTAGAGTAGAGCACCAGAGGCAATCTCTCATTTTTCCTTAAATATTTCTTATCTGAGAGACATTTCCCTGTCCATGTTAATAATTCGTTTTCCCAGGACTTTGTCCAAGCTGAGGGGTGTCCCTTAGGAATGCGTCCTTACTATAAATGTTCTAGCATCTGTTCTACCATCTAATATTTAGTGATCACTTTATGTTGATGAGCTCGCTATAGCTTGTATAGGCGCTGACTGTCACCTAGTAGTAGCGTCTCTACAGAATGCTGTCAACAGTGTTTCCCATTGGGCCACTACTTATTGGTTTAAATTTTCTGGTGTTAAAACACACCTAATTTCTTTCACCAGACGTTGTTTTGTCACTGCCCCTTCATTGTACCTGTATGGCTCCCGTATCACTAAACATGATACGGTCAGATTTCTCGGTCTTATTTGATCGCCGGTGACCTGGAAACCTCACATTATCTGTCTGAAAGCGACTTGCCATAGCCGACTGAACCTCCTTAAAGCCCTCTGCCTCTGTCACTGTTAGTGTCGCTGTTACTATTACAGTCACTTACTGTCACTCTTATTGTTACTGTCACTCTTACTGTTACTTGTTACTATCACTGTTACTGTTATTGTCACTCTTGCTGTTACTTCTTTAGTAAAGCTTCGAGGCTGTTGATCAAGATAAAGAATTCAATATTGTTTATTTAGATTTTAGTATTGTTTTTGATAGAGTACCACACAAAAGACTGTTAAAGAAAGTGGCAGAGTTCATGATATTGTGAAAAATGTGCCGTCATGGATGGCAGCTTGACTGACCAACATGTGCTGTCATGGATGGAAGCTTGACTGACCAACATGTGCCGTCATGGCTGGAAGCTTGACTGACCAACATGTGCCGTCATGGCTGGAAGCTTGACTGACCAACATGTGCCGTCATGGCTGGAAGCTTGACTGACCAACATGTGCTGTCATGGATGGCAGCTTGACTGACCAACATGTGCCGTCATGGCTGGAAGCTTGACTGACCAACATGTGCTGTCATGGCTGGAAGCTTGACTGACCAACATGTGCTGTCATGGATGGAAGCTTGACTGACCAACATGTGCTGTCATGGCTGGAAGCTTGACTGACCAACATGTGCTGTCATGGATGGAAGCTTGACTGACCAACATGTGCTGTCATGGATGGAAGCTTGACTGACCAACATGTGCTGTCATGGCTGGAAGCTTGACTGACCAACATGTGCTGTCATGGATGGAAGCTTGACTGACCAACATGTGCTGTCATGGATGGAAGCTTGACTGACCAACATGTGCTGTCATGGATGGAAGCTTGACTGACCAACATGTGCTGTCATGGATGGAAGCTTGACTGACCAACATGTGCTGTCATGGATGGAAGCTTGACTGACCAACATGTGCTGTCATGGATGGAAGCTTGACTGACCAACATGTGCTGTCATGGATGGAAGCTTGACTGACCAACATGTGCTGTCATGGATGGAAGCTTGACTGACCAACATGTGCTGTCATGGATGGAAGCTTGACTGACCAACATGTGCTGTCATGGATGGAAGCTTGACTGACCAACATGTGCTGTCATGGATGGAAGCTTGACTGACCAACATATGCTGTCATGGATGGAAGCTTGACTGACCAACATGTGCTGTCATGGATGGAAGCTTGACTGACCAATATGTGCTGTCATGGATGGAAGCTTGACTGACCAACATGTGCTGTCATGGCTGGAAGCTTGACTGACCAACATGTGCTGTCATGGATGGCAGCTTGACTGACCAACATGTTCTGTCATGGATGGAAGCTTGACTGACCAACATGTGCTGTCATGGATGGATGCTTGACTGACCAACATGTGCTGTCATGGATGGAAGCTTGACTGACCAACATGTGCTGTCATGGATGGAAGCTTGACTGACCAACATGTGCTGTCATGGATGGAAGCTTGACTGACCAACATGTGCTGTCATGGATGGAAGCTTGACTGACCAACATGTGCTGTCATGGATGGAAGCTTGACTGACCAACATGTGCTGTCATGGATAGAAGCTTGACTGACCAACATGTGCCGTCATGGATGGAAGCTTGACTGACCAACATGTGCTGTCATGGCTGGAAACTTGACTGACAAACATGTGCTGTCATGGCTGGAAGCTTGACTGACCAACATGTGCTGTCATGGATGGAAGCTTGACTGACCAACATGTGCTGTCATGGCTGGAAGCTTGACTGACCAACATGTGCTGTCATGGATGGAAGCTTGACTGACCAACATGTGCTGTCATGGATGGAAGCTTGACTGACCAACATGTGCTGTCATGGATGGAAGCTTGACTGACCAACATGTGCTGTCATGGATGGAAGCTTGACTGACCAACATGTGCTGTCATGGATGGAAGCTTGACTGACCAACATGTGCTGTCATGGATGGAAGCTTGACTGACCAACATGTGCTGTCATGGATGGAAGCTTGACTGACCAACATGTGCTGTCATGGATGGAAGCTTGACTGACCAACATGTGCTGTCATGGATGGAAGCTTGACTGACCAACATGTGCTGTCATGGATGGAAGCTTGACTGACCAACATGTGCTGTCATGGATGGAAGCTTGACTGACCAACATATGCTGTCATGGATGGAAGCTTGACTGACCAACATGTGCTGTCATGGATGGAAGCTTGACTGACCAATATGTGCTGTCATGGATGGAAGCTTGACTGACCAACAGAAAGCAGTGTGCATCACTGGGGTAAAATCTTCGTGTGGATCTATAACAAGTGGCGTTCCACAGTGATCAGTTTTAGGCCCATAGTTGTTCATAATATACATTAATGACCTTGACGAGGGGGTAACTAGTGATGTGAGCAAAGTTGCTGATAACACGAAAATAGTCAGGATAATTGATTCAGAGGATGTCACTGAGCTTCAGGAGAATTTGAAAAATGTCAAGTAGTGCTCAGAAAGGTGGCAGATGCAGTTTAATGTAGGTAAATATGCAAAGTCCTGAAGCTCGGAAATGAACAATGTAGAACTTGACCAAACATAATTCGAAAAGGCCATCAACCTGAAACCAAGAGAGCAGTGCCTATGTGTACGTAATAAGGCAAACAGATTACTGGGATATATATCAAGAAGTATAAGCAACAGGAGTCCAGGATTACACCACAACTCTACACCTCATTGGTAAGAGTTCACTTAGATTATGCACCTCAGCTCTGGTCTGACTTCCCAAGACTCACAACTGTCAATCTTGATCATATCTCAAGCAACCAAGGAGCTAAATACAGAAGGAGGAAACTTCTTCTCAACCCAGAACACAGAGATAACTTTATTAACCACTTGGATCAATGGTATAAAGATTATGAGCCCACTGGCACACAAAAATTCAATGATGATCTAATTACCACTATTGAGACTGTACTCACAGATCAAGTGGGCAGGAAAAGAAAACATAAACCTTCCACTATAAATGATAATAAAAACCAATGTAAATACTATAATGACCCACAGCTACGCAATCTAACACATGCAGCTAGGAGGATTGGTAAAGCATACCGTGAGTGTAGAACCCCAGACCTTCTCAGAACGTTCCAAGCTGCACTAACAAATGCAAGAAATAGAAAGCAAGAACTTAGGCAACAGGAATGGGAACAATTTGTTAGTGGATTAAATAGTTCTACCCCTTTAAGTCTGGCATGGAAAGGTATAAATAAAATAACCAGGAATAAGACTGGCAATGTTGCTCATCCCTTTCCTCTTGAAAAAGCAAATGACCTCATAAATGACTGATCCAAAACATCCAGGCATGAAAACCTGCCATCTCATATTAGAGAAAACTTAGAGAGTGCTTCTGAAGAAATGTTGAAACTGATTAATTTTATGAGCCAAAATATTGATGAGAGTGATTGCCTCTGCACAGAGTATGAATTAGATAACGCATTAACTAAAGGTCGATCAACTGCTCCTGGAGAGGATGGTATAACCTATGATATTCTCAGAAC
>WNWK01033482.1:0-21122 GCA_009830355.1 Cherax destructor | reverse complement strand
ACATGACAAGAAGGGCTTATATAAGGGGCAGACTACACCTCACAGTCACATCAACAACAAAGACAAACCCCTACAGTACGTAACATCGGACTCTGTGAAGAGGAACATAAGAAAGGACCGAAACTTTTCCCCAAGAATTAAGATTAGTCAATTTATAAAAATTTTCTTCCCAAATTTTAAATTATAAATGAATCCAATTTAAAAAACCCAAAAAGAAATATTCTATTATTTTAAAAACTGCGCTTGGTTCTTCTTTTTTTTCTAGTGGTTTTCTTGCATATATATATATATATATATATATATATATATATATTTTTTTTTTTTTTTTTGTCCCGATTAGGTAAAACTTGCGATTTTGGCTTAAAAAAAACCCCTCCCCTTGCCATATAAGACAAGTGAAAATTTGTGTAAAAATTTTCGCCAAAATCCTTCTGAACATAACAAAAAAAATATATTTCATTGTGTTTGTTAATTATTAAATTAATGTTAACGTATTAAAATATATTTAGTTGGGTTAGGCAAAATTTTTGCGCTTGTTGTAAAAAGGTTAGGTAGGTTTTCAAAGTTTCTTTGGTACAAAATTAAAAATTTTTTACATTAACATAAATGAAAAATTATATATTTAAACGTATGAAAAATTTTAGAAAGGACATAATTTTAAATGATTTTTTTCTAATTAAATTTTTCCTATTCGCCCCTTTATATATATATATATTTTATATATATATATATATATATATATATATATATATATATATATATATATATATATATATATATAATATAAGTGACAAAAGATTGTATATCAGATTGGGGGGAGAGAGTATGGAAGAGGTGAATTGTATTAAAAAATTTTAAGAGTGGACGTGTCAGCAGAGGGGTCTATAAAAATGGGGGTCATAGAATTGATGAGGGAAAAAAGATGAATGGTGCATTTGGGGAGTCTGTGGAGACAAAGAACTTTGTCCATGGAGGCGAAGGGGGGAATGGGGAAAGTATAGTTATACCAACGCTCTTTTTGGGTGTGAAGCATGGGTGGTGAATTTTCAACAAGGAAGGCTGGGGGCAGTGGAGATGTCATGCTGAAGCAATTTTGGTATGAATATAATAGAGAGAATTTGTATTTTGGAAATTAGGAGGGTGTGGGATTACCAAAACTATTATCCAGAGGGCTGGGGGGGGTTTTTTAGGTGGTTGGGACATGTAGAGAGGGTGGAAGGAAATATAATGACTTAAAAAGTGTATAAATCGTAGAGGGGAAGGGGGGAGGGGGTGAATAAAAAGGTTTGGGGGGAGGGGGGAAATTAGGTTTTTTTGGGGGGCTTGGGCTTCTGCATGCATGCGTGAGCATATTTGATAGAAGTGAATGGAGACAAAAAGGTTTTTTGGACGATCTGTTTGGGAAATTTAGTAAGGTAACATTTATGAAGGGGTTCAGGGGAAAATGGCAGGCCGGACTTGAGTCCTGGGGATGGAAGTACATTGTCTACACCCGAAGGAGGGGTGTTAAAGTTGCAGTTTTTTAACTGTAGTGGCATGCCCTGGCAAGACAGTGATGGGTGAATGATGATGAAAGTTTTTTTTTTGGGGCCACCCCGCCTTGGTGGGAGACGGCTGATTTTTAATAAAAAAAAATATATAAACATAGGGTTTGAAACCTTGGCTATGGAGTTTGTTTCGATCAGTAACTCGTTCGTAGGTACAATAAATACTCTTGTTAGGCTAGTAAACCAAACAGGGTGGAGAATGAAAAAAGCTCAGAGGCACCCACACCCCCGTATGTCTTGGATCCGGTAAAACACCTAGCTCTGCTGGGTGCGTGACTTTGTGGGTTTGGTGGTCCCCTGAGTTTGGCGTCATGTGTTTTTTTTACCAGCGGCGGGCCAAAAAAACATAGGTTTGAATCCTTTGGGATCCAGTGTTATTTCAAAAATATACACGTATATATATATATATATATATTTTTATATTTATATATATATATATATATATATAAAGCACTGACAGAAAATTGAAGTTAAGGATGAATAAATGTGCAATGATTTGACAAGACTCAAGGCTTTCAGACAGATTGCGTACAGATGATGTCATGTCAGAAATAGTGTTATGATAGAGGGGTGGCGACTTCATGATGGAAGCAAAGGCGTCAGAGGGATCAGAGACGATAAAGGAAGCATGATAGTCATTTTAAAATTTGACTTTGATATTTATATTTACATAAGTAAATAAATAGATCTTTGCCGAGGCAATGTTGTGCTGTCTTACTAGTCCGCTGCGGAGTAATTCACTTTAAGGGAATTTTTCTTGATTATTGGCTGCACTGATTTAGCAACAAAAATGTTGATACCTGAGTGTAGCAGGGTTAAAGTAGCATGTGATCAATATAACCCCATGGCATGGTGGCTGCCCTTTTTCACGCACGGGGGGCCCCGGGAAATTTCCCGGCGGGGCCGAAACATTTCGAAGTGTTTCTTTACACACACACACACACACACACACACACAACAAAAAAAACACAACCCCAAAAAAATTTAACAACGGGGGCTAGTGGTTTAAAATTTGGACAAAAAATGCTAGGAAAATGTTAATAACGGGGTGCAGTAGTGAGTTGGTAGCATTGATCAAAATTACAGGGTGCATGGAATTGGAAAAGGGATCTAATATACAGGGTAAAAGTGGGTTGAGTAGTGATCTAATAACAGGTGGAGTGATTGAGTAGCATGTGATTAATATACAGGGTGCAGAGTGAGTTGGAAATGTGATCTAACAGGGGCATAGTTAAAATGTGATCAATATAGGGGCAGTGAGTTGAGTAGCATGTGATCTAATAAAAGGGGCAGAGTGAGTTGGTAGCATGTGATCTTAACAGGGTGCAGAGTGAGTTGAGAGATTGATCTAATATAAAGGGGCAGTAGTGAGTTGAGTAGCATGTGATCTAATATACAGGGTGCAGAGGAGTTGAGTAGCAGTGACCCTAATAAAGGCAGAGTGAGTTGAGAGCATGTGATCTAATATACGGGGTGACATGGTTGGGCATGTGATCTAATATACGGGGTGCAGCAGGAGTTGAGCAGCAGGATCTAATATACTAGGGATTGGCCTTTCCATGCGGGTTAAGCATGTGACTAATATACGGGGGTGCAGAGGGGTTTGGAGCATGTGATCAATACAAGGATGGGTGAGTTGAGAGCATGTGATTAATATGGGGTGGAGTGAGTTGGAGCATGTGATCTAATATACGGGGTGCAGCAGTGAGTTGAGAGCATGTGATCAATAAAAGGGTGCAAGTGATTTGGGGCATGTGATCTAATATACAGGGCAGAGTGAGTTGAGAGCATGTGATCTATCGGGTGCAGAGTGAGTTGAGACATTGATCAATATACGGGGTGCAGAGTGAGTTGGAGCATGTGATCTAAAAACGGGGTGCAGCAGTGAGTTGAGAGCATGTGATCTAATATACGGGGTGCAGCAGTGAGTTGGCAGCATGTGATCTAATATACAGGATGCAGCAGTGAGTTGAGCAGCATGTGATCTAATATACAGGATGCAGCAGGGTTGAGCAGCATTGATCTAAATACGGGATGCAGCATGAGTTGGCAACATGTGATCTAATATACAGGATGGCAGTAGTTGAGCAACATGTGGTGTAATACACTGAGTGCAGCAGTGATTTTAAATAAAGAATTTAATACCTTGAATCAGTAATGAGTTTACTAGCATAGGGTTTTAAATTTGGGGTTTCAGTAATGAGTTTACTCTTTTTGGTTTAGTAAATTTTCATTGTGTAGAACTCACACTTTTTTTTTGTTTTTCTGGATAAAGGGACCCAAAAAAATTTTATACCGGTGAAGCAACTTCGCCGACCCGTATCATTAATGGACAAAGGGGGTTTTGGGGAATAAAGAAAAGAAAAGGGTAAACTGTTCTGATTTTTCTGTCATAATTTTTTAACACAAAATAATTTAGGTACGAAACTTGTGTGCAAGGGGTAATTAAAAAAACGTAGAATTTGGAATATAAAATGGCATACAATATTGCAAAAAAAACACCTAATTAATTTTTAAAGTTGTAGCAGTAAGCTGGTGGAAGACCTCGGTCAGATGAGCAAAAGTTGGTGGTGGGTTTTTAATAACAAAGCCCGCCTCAGGCAACACAATCTTACTTAACCTGCAATATAAATAGCAAATATTGAATGTAAACACAACGTGTTTACATTAAATATTATTTTTTACAATGTACATTTTGGCCTCAGAGGCCAAAATGTAAAAATTTAAACATAAAAGGGAAAATACATGACTCGGTATTTTTTTTTTTACGAGGGGAACAATCCGAATGCACTGGGCACAGAACCTGGTAGCCCATGCCTATCTGACATTCCCCTGACGCCACATGACTTCGAAAAGGCGATAAATGACATGCCCATGCACTCCGCCCACCCCTGTCAGGGAACCCTTGTTCATCAAGAACTGAAAGGCCCCTACCCGTGCTTTTAACATCATATGGAGGGGCATGGACACTGGGGCGCCCCTCAGCTCTAAACAAAAACTCCCCTCAAAAAGGTGGCAGTAAAGCAAAGCAAGAACTACAGACCAATACCTAACGTCCCTATCAAAAAAATCTTTGAAAGGGTTCAAAAGCAGGATCGCCATCATCTAGATAACCATCAATTATAAATTAGACACAATGCAACACTTGGGTATCTTTATTAAAACGTTTCCCCACAGTGGCTTCATCAGTCAATACAAAGTAGAAAAAGGGGTAAGGAGGTAGGAGTTTGAGGGTTTTCAGTCCTCGGCCGGAGTCGTGTGTTAGTCCATAATCTTGTTAGAAGTGTAGTACAAGGCCAAGAGGTGGCTTATATGCTGTAATCAGGTGAGATGAAGCAGGGGGGAGGCGGGGGGCATGTAGTACCATCCATTTAAGTGGTCTTCGTCAAAGGTTGGACAAGTGTGAAAAATTGTTTGTATCAAGATCCCAAGCTGTTACTTCTAACAAGATTGATGGACTGAACACATCGACCCGGCCAGGGCTGTTCAAACTCCTATCCCCACCCTTTCTCTTTTGGTGATGAAAGCCCTGGGGGAAAACTTCCCCAAAAAAGCCCCAAGGGTTTGCTTGTCTTTTAAAATTTTGTCTTCTCAAATTCATCTAAAACCCTCTTACACAACCCAGGGCAGATGGGTTTTAGAGATCGCTCCTGTCTGTCCCAACTACTGGACCACTACGACAAGGTCCGGGATGCCTAGAAGACAAACAGAATGCAGATGTTATATAAAAGACTTTGCAAAAGCCTTTGATAAGTGTGACCATGGGGGATAGCACACAAATGCGTGATAAAGGAAAAACGGAAAAGTTAAAAGATGGATTAAATTTCCTAACAAGTAGAACACAAAGAAAGTAGTCAACAGAGTAAAGTCTGGGCGGCCGTGAAAAGCTCTGTTAAAAGGCCCAAACTCGCCCCCATCCTGTTCCTCATCCTTATATCGGACATAGACAGGGTTCAGCCACAGTGTGTGTTTTCCCTTTTGCAGATGACACCTGAATCTGATGCAGTTCCACCATTGAAGACACAAGACCCAAGAAACATAAACCAAATCTTTAAAAATGGGCTGGAAAACAATATGAAGTTCAATAATGAAAATTTAATTACCCCATATGGAAAAACGTGAGGGGAAAATTTAAAATTTTTGAGTATAAACAAATTAACCTACAATGGGGAAAAAATAATGTCAAAGACCTGGGAGGATCATGACAAAGGGTCTCACCTTCAAGGACCATAAGACTGTAGCAATCGCATCTGCCAGAAAAAAGACAGGGTGGATAATGAAACCTTCAAAACCAGGGATGCCGCCCATGTTGACCTTTTCAGGTCGCTTGTTCTTTTAGGCTGGGAAAATTGCTGCACACTAACTGCCCCTTTTAAGGCAGGTGAAATTGCTGACCTAGAAAATGTACAGAGAACCTTCCGGGGGCATAACTGCGATAAACCACCCAATTCTGGGAACTTGGGGTTCCAAACCTGTACTCCCCGGAACCAGGCGGGGGGATACATTATTATAACTTGGAAAATCCCAGAGGGATTAGTACCAAACTTGCCCGGTCCCCCCTCAAAAAAAAAAGACTCAGAAGACATTAACATCCCCCAATGAAAAACATAGGTGCCACTAGCAGTTGGGGAAAAAAATGTTGGGGCCCCAAGACTGTTCAACTGCCTCCCAGCATCATGGGGGGATTCAATAGCCCCTGGCTTTTTCCCAAGCAGGTACGGGACAGGCACCTAAAGTCGGTGCCTGACCAGCCAGGCTGGTTCGTACGTTGGACTGCGTGGGGCCCGCAGTAACAGCCGGGTTGATCAGGCTCGGGCCCAACATGAGGCCTGGTCAAAACCGGGGCCGCAGGGGGTTGACCCCTGGAACTCCCCCGGGTAAAACAGTCACAAAAATTTAATAAAATTTTTATAACATAGAGAGGTGTATGTCAGTGTATATAGTATATACTGAGGTTTAATCCTTACAATAGGGATTAAAACATGTTAATTTTAAATAGGTGATATATACTTAAAAACCCTTTTTTGGTTGTCGATAAGTATAAAACCTTATTTAACCAACCTATAAACATTTTATGTGAGGAACAGTTTTTATAAATACTTTATATAATAAATAATTTATGAAGTGAACACCCAATTTAAAGTCCCGGTAATGAACATTTATATAAAACAGTATTACATAAAAATTTTATAAAAAAACCGTAAAAAAAAAGGTGTTGAGGTTGCTAACAATAAATACAAACTCTGCGTATGTAAATATTAAAGAAAATTTATTGAGTTTAAGGGAAAATTAAAAAAATTATTAATATAACGGAGATGGTATTTAAAGTTATGACGCAACGGATAAACACTTTTTGAATATAACGAAGATAAAATGTACAGATATAACAAAAGGAAAAAAAATGTGAATTTTTATTAATTTTTAACTTAAAGAGGATTAATTGACGAATAGGGATCCCAAGATACAAAAAATAAATACCTTGGGAAATTTTTGTCATCCAAATATCCATATGGATGAACTTTGGCGAAATTTGGATAAACGACGAATTACTGTAGCTATATTAGTGAAAATTAAGATTGCAACATAGAGAACCTTGATATAAAAAAATTTTGAAATTAATAATGGGGTTAACAAATGAAAGTCTATGAATGATGCCAAATTATTTAAATTCCTTGGCACTTTGGTTTAAAATTAAGAAAAGTAGAAACTAAATGAGAAGCATTCACCTATGGATTCAATTTAAAGTCAAGAAATTCACCTGAGTGGAAGTTTTATACGAAGTAAAATTTAATTCCCCATCCGCTAAATTGTTATAGGGAGGTGTCCCGGCCGGATATTGGCCGTGTCACTGTTTTGGGGATGGTGGTGGTAATATGGTAGAGAGTAGTGGTGATGGTGGTCGTCGGGTAAGTTATTGTTGTTGTAGTGCTGGTGGTTTATTACGTGGATAGTGCTGGTGGTATTATGATGATAGTGCTGGTGGTATTGTGTGACGGTGCTGATTGTAGTGGTGGTGGTGATGATGTTGTGGTGAAGGCTGCTGCTGAGTTGGGGCCCTATTGCCTCAACTCGATGACAAAAAAAAAAAAATATATATATATATATATATATATATATATATATATATAATTATATTATATAATATTACTGCAAAATACTGAATACAGAGAGGAGAGACAAATGGGGAAAATGTTTGTGACAGTCTCAAATAAGATGAATGTCTGTAAGAATGCCTAAGAAATGTATTGTCTTTTATACTGCCTAGAAAAGATGTACGTCAGTGAAACTGCTTAAAAAAAGATAGTTCTGGAGGCTGCCTGTAAAACATGTATGTCTGTGGGGACTGTCTCTTGGAGTTGTCTGTGATAGTACTACACTGAAAAGGGGTCTCTAAACTGGTTCTGGAAGATATCTCTGAGGCTACATCCTCGTAAGGGTTTTCGGGAAATACTATTAGAGGTATGTCTGTGAAATACACCTCAAGGGTTTTCTTGAGACTACCTCTGGAGGGTTTCAGTACCTCTGGGAGGTAGTCTTGAGAACCTCTGGGGGGTATGTCTGTGAGACTACCTCTGGGAGGTATGTCTGTGAGACTACCTCTGAGAGGTGTCGTGAGACTACCTCTGGGAGGTATGTCTGTGAGACCCACCTCGAGAGGAAAGTCTGGAGACTACTCTGGGTGGGGTTCGGAGACTACCTCTGGGAGGGGTCTGTGAGACTACCCTGGGAGGTATGTCTGTGAGACTACCTCTGGAGGATGTCTGTGAGACTACCTCTGGGAGGTATGTCTGTGAGACACCTCTGGGAGGTATGTTGAGACTACCTCTGGGAGGTATGTCTGTGAGACTACCTCTGGGAGGTATGTCTGAGACTACCTCTGGGGGGTATGTCTGTGAGACACCTCTGGGAGGTATGTCTGTGAGACTACCTCTGGGAGGTATGTCTGTGAGACTACCTCTGGGAGGTATGTCTGTGAGACTACCTCTGGGGGGTTTTCTGGAGACTACCTCTGGGAGGTTTTCTGGAGACTTCTGGAGGTTTTCTGTGAGACTCCTCTTGAGAGGTGTCTGTGAGATTTCCTCTGAGAGGTGTCTGTAGACTACCTCTGAGAGGTGTCTGTGAGACTACCTCTGAGAGGTGTCTGTGAGACTACCTCTGAGAGGTGTCTGAGACTACCTCTGAGAGGTGTCTGTGAGACTACCTCTGAGAGGTGTCTGTGAGACCTCTGAGAGGTGTCTGTGAGACTACCTCTGAGAGGTCTGGAGACTACCTCTGAGAGGTGTCTGGAAACTACCTCTGAGAGGTGTCTGCGAACTACCTCTGAGAGGTGCTGCGAGACTACCTCTGAGAGGTGTCTGCGGGGACTACCTCTGAGAGGTGTCTGCGAGACTACCTCTGAGAGGTGTCTGTGAGACTACCTCTGAGAGGTGTCTGTGGACTTCCTCTGAGAGGTGTCTGTGAGACTACCTCTGAGAGGTGTCTGTAAAACGACCTTTGGGAAGTCACTCTTGACCTTGGCGACCCCCCTCAACTTTCTCGCCCTCCTACCACCCGCCTTCAACCTGTGATGGTTAAGGTTTGTTGTACATAGTAAGGGACATGAACGACATAAAAATAAACTTTTTTCAATGTCAATGAAATTACTATAAAATTTATTTCAAATCTATTAATATACGTAAAAAAATATATTTTAAGAAAAGTTGAATGACATTACTTTCTCACCTTTTTTTTTTTCTTTTTTTTTAATTTTTTATAAAATATGCATTACTAAAAATGATTTGGGGAGTTATATAGACGACTGGGAAGAAAGTGGAGGTTGAGAAACAACGGAAACACAAGACTGCTGGGGTGTGACCAGTACTCAGCTGTGTAACAAGTATCATGTGCGTAATATTGAGTATAAAAGTATAAAATGCCGCAATTTATTTAAAACAAAATGTATGGCTTGTTAGGGAAATGGACTCCTAAGATTAATGATCAGTAATGAAATCTTTGCTTATTGATGCATCCACGACTTCGCAGTCGTCCCCGATGTCGTTATAGCTATGCATACCTTCCAACCCTTGGCCTAATATAAATGAAATTTAAAATAATTGCTCCCGAGGATCGTATTTCAAATCTTCAGTCATTGAATGGACTGAAATGCACTTACCACGGGGTTTGGGCTGATCGCCCGCGTGTCACCGGGTGAATGATAAACGCCTAGATTATGAACATGTTACTAACTGTGCAGTCTTTTGAACATATAAATGTCTGGGGCAGACTTACCGGTATTTGTATCGACCCTAATTACACCGGAGAACGCTGTCTTGATTGAAGAACGTCGCTGAAGAGTCACAGTCTTGTTCTATGACGTACACTCGTGATTGTCTCTCATGTTCTTCAATACTTAGTCTTTGCAGTAGTTACTAACGAAGCTGTGCACACTTCTCTGAATATACTGCGATTTTATGATTAATTATCACTAAATGCCCTGGAACAGAGTTCTTATCCGATTTCCCAGCGTTAGTGAGATTGAATAGGGGATGGATTCGCACGATAAAAGTTCCTTTGTTAGGTCAAATCCTCGCGCCCCAAGCCTTCTTTGGTTTCTAGTCAATCTGACGCCCACTTCTGAGCCCTGCTGGTTTGCCTTGTTTCGCTGACCTAAGCACAGTTCCCCACTTGCTAAATCTACGAAACAACACAAGCTTGATTTCTTGCCATCTCTAGGCCCAGGCATATGCATCTTTAACCTGATAATAAAGTGGGTGTAGAATGTCCTTAGTTTTCCTACTGCCTTTGCAACACTGGTCAGCCGTCACGGACTTCCTGGCTTCCTGTGTCCGTACATCTGTTACGAATTAAATTGTTGACCAGGAAGTCAGACGCGTCTGGCCCTTTCCAAGGGCAGGGCCCTTGAAAGGTTGAAGGGCTGAAAGGGCTGATACCCCCCTCTCTTGAGAATTTTCTCCACATGGCTTTGTAAATAAAAGTTGCCTTTGTTGCTATTTATACTTCTGCAACATCTTGATACTCATCATTACAACAGGCTGACTGTCAGGGCAAAACAAATATGAGAGGAAGAAGTGCTGTTTGAGTGACATTTGAATCAATCAATTGTAGTTTTGTATAGCTGATCTACCAGTGCCTTGTGGGGGACACCCCAGGGTCTGTCAAGACGATGTAAATGTTCTTGAACAAACGCCAAGTTGTAATTCCTCATTTATTACCATTTGTAAAATTATTGTGAGCCATGAGGGTTGGAAATATGAGCTTAAAAATGCACCTTTAATCTTTGCTTTACTTATGGAACATTTGTAAGACGTATTTGAATCCAAGATGATCCTAGTTCATTTCTTTGTCAAGATGTTTGTTGAGATCAAACTTAATGTGCAGCGGTGGCAAGAAAATCTTGTCTTTTTAGACCAACTAACATTGGTAATATTGAATGTTGTTGGATCCACCGTTCATTTTATCTTTCCTTCAGATTCTAACATATGGTCTTTGATTTCTAGCTTAAGTATTCTTTAAATATATAATAATCCAGTAAACAGATCTTAAACTTTTCTCTGTTAAAAAAGAAGGAAGATAGGAAAGATTATACTTCTTTTATTTTTTATATTTTTTATAAAAAAAAATGGAAGAATAGTAGAAACAGGAGGAGGCCTTGGGAAGGAGGGAGGTGACAGGAGGAGGACATGGACAAAGAGACTGAGGGCTGGGTATAAATATTTGGGTTTAAAGGTATGTGAACATAGATGAATAAAGTGACCTAGGCCGCAATAAGTATGAAATTTTGAAGGAATAATAAGACACAATACCGTGACTGGAACAATGCACAAAAAACCCCCCACATAATGGTACACGTCGGTCCCAATGTTGTCCTTATTCTCAGTGTCCCATATGTGCGGGTTATATGTATATAAGAAACTTTATGTCCACAGAACCTGATGGACCGAATAATGGTGCGTGTGATTTAGAGCATATACATAAACAGTTATATATATTACACAAAAGATTTTTTATTATCAATCCATTTAATTTTTTTTTCACATACTTTACTAAATAATTTGCAAACAGGGGGAAAATTTTTTATATACATTATCTCTCAGTACTGTTACTCTGATGCACAGTTTACAGGTTAATCCTGCTGTGGACTGAGAGATAATGTTTGTAAATAATTTCGGTATTTGCAATTGTTAACATTTCAAAATCTCTCTCATTGCATTGTTCACTGAACGTGGCAGGATTTGATGAATTAACTCTGAACAAGCCTGGTGCACCGGGGTATGGGAGAACTCTGTCTAGCTTCGGCTAGGCGCCCATACTTGTCTGGCGTTGTGAATGAAATACTGAGTACTCTGATGCGAGTTTGCAGGTTTCAATTCTACTGTGGATTGAGAGTTATTATTTGTATATAAATCCTAGGTAGTAGGAAACCTGCAACTGTTTTACATGATGGAAGAATTGCTGGTGCCATTTTCTGTCTCATAAACTTACAGGATAACTGATATATCTTGCTACTCCTACTTACACTTAGGTCTAACTACGCTTCCATGTCACACATATGTTTATGCACCCATCTAGGTTTTCATATGTTTTCTTAATAGTTCTTGTTCTTCATTATTTCCTCTTATCTCCATGGGGAAGTGCAAAAAATTCTTCCTCCGTAAGGCATGCGTGTCGTAAGAGTCGACTAAAATGCCGGGAGCAAGGAGTTAGTAACCCTTCTCCTGTATAAATTGCAAAATTTAAAAGAAAAACTTTCGTGTTTTTTTTGTCACCCTACCTGGATGGGATATGGCCGGTTCATTGGAAGAAATAATATATATACGTGGACCCTCGGTTTTCTTGAAAATTCATTCCAGAATGCTGTTTGAGTGCCATTACCGAACGAATTGTTCCCATAAGGACAAATGTAAATTAGATTAGTCGTTTCAGAACCCCAAAAATACATTACAAAAGCTCTTACAAACACGGTTGAGGGTCCGGGTTCGATTAAAATAAGATTTTCTAAAGGGGTTTTTAACCCCGGGAGGTTAGCCACCCAGGATAACCCAAGAAAGTCAGTGCGCTCGAGGACTGTCTGTCTTATTTCCATTGGGGTCCTTAATCTTGTCCCCAGGATGCGACCCACACCAGTCGACCTACACCCTGGTACCTATTTGCTGCTAGGTGAACATGACAACAGGTGAAAGGGAAACATTTGAAATGTTTCCCCCCGACGGGAATCAAACCGGGCCCTCCTGTGTGAAGCGAGGCTTAGCCACCGGCCACCTGGCCCTGGCCTGGCGAAAGGTGGAAACATTGTGTGTGTTTCCTTACCCCGGGTTTGTCTATGTTCACCCATCAAAAATGGGTACCTGGGAGTTAGTCAACAGTGTGGGTCGCATCCGGGAAAAAACTGACCTAATTTCCCGAAATGCTCTGCATAACAAGGGGCTTTCTATATATTAATATGTCATTTACGTCAGCTAGGCATGTATACCTTTACATGATATTATTATTATTATTATTATTATTATTATTATTATTATTATTATTATTATTTTTTAGATAAGTTTACAATAATTTTATAATAAACAAACAAATGAAATATATTTTTTTGTTAGGTTCAGAATGATTTTTGCGAAATTATTACATACAAATATATATACGTCGACAATTGAAGGAGCGAGGGAAATTTTTCCCAGAGTAGCGGAGTGCGGGGTGTCACCTCCCGCAGCCTCTCAGAATGTGAGCCAACGGTTTGGTGCCCCCCGCACCACCGCCATCCCCATCCCCCCATATCCAGTAGGAGAGGGCCTCCGGGTTTTGAGAAGTCAAGGAATATGAAATTAGAAGATATAGCCAGCCTCAAGCTTTTTCTCTAGCTAAGAACAGGTCATGCGACTTGAAAAAAATACGTTTCTCAGTGGATAATATACATATGGATTGCTGTTATTCGGGTAACCTTTTAATTAATAAAAAAAAGAAATGAATGTGGTCTTTGTCCGTTTAAATATCCTGGTCTGGGGTACTTGAATGTTCCCAGGGGTATTCAGAAGTATCTCTTCATATATTCCTAAATATTGTCTACCAGTCTTCTCAGTATCGATTAATATACCTTATTTGGAATCTTCTATACCATTCCCATAATATTTCAATGATCCCAAAATTCTCCTTCGCATATCCTTTAACCCCACTACCTATCCTATCACGTAATCCTTGTGTACCTGTCAGTGTATGGTACAGTAACAGCTAAATGCATTATCTAACCATTCACGAAAGACGTAGCATGATGTTTTGGTGCGTAGACGCTGGTCGAGGTCACGTCACAGGTTGTAAAGGAGTTAATGTTCGGGGGTTCAAGAGGGTGGGGTTAAAAGATAAAGAATCTAACACAAAGTGGGAGTTGTCACAGTTGCTCTTTGCTGATGACACTGTGCTTTTTGGGGGATTTTGAAGAAAAGTGCAGAGGTTGGTGGATGAGTTTGGTAGGGTATGTAAAGAAGAAAATTAAAAGTGAATAAAAAAAAAAGAGTAAGGAGATGAGGATAAAAATAAAAATTGTGATGAAAGATTGGATAGCAGATTGGAGGGAGAGTATGGAGGAGGTGAATGTATTCAGATATTTAGGAGCAGATGGGTCTATGAAAGATGAGGTGAATTATAGAATTGATGAGGGGAAAAGGTAGTGGTGCACTCTGGAATCTAGACAAAGAACTTTGTCCATGGAAGCAAAGAGAGGAATGTATGAGAGAATAGTTATATGGGTTATGAAACATGGGTGGTGAATGTTGTAACAAGGAGAAGGCTGGGTGCAGTGTAGATGTAAATGTCTGAGAGCAATGTGTGGTGTGAATATAATGTAGAGAATTCGTAGTTTGGAAATCAGAAGGCCGTGCAGGATTACCAAAACTATTATCCAGAGGGCTGAGGAGGGGTTGAGGTGGTTCGGACATGTAGAGAGGGGGGAAGAAAAGGGAATGACTTAAAGGGTGTATAAATCTGTAGGGGAAAGGTTTTGGGGCGAGGGCTTGGACTTCCATAAAAATGGAGCGGGGGGGCCCAAATTTTTTTGGGGGGATTTGACATCCTGTTGGAGTGTGAGCAAGGTAACATTTATGAAGAGATTCGGGAAACGGGCCGGGAACAAGCCCTGGTTTAAAGTACAGTGTCTACCCCCTCGGGAAGGGGGGGGTGTTAATGTTGCAGTTTTATAACTGTAGTGAAAAGCCCCTTTCTGACAAGACAAAAATTTTGGAGTGAATGATGAAAGTTATTCTTTTTTGGGCCCCCCCTGCCTTGGGGGGGAGATGGCCGATGTTTTTTATATATATATATATATATATATATATATATATATATATATATATATATATATATTTTTTTGCAAGACAACCACTATAAAAAAAATAGAAAATTTCCCAAGAGATTTCGTGACTACTCACATTATAAAGGGAACTATAAAAGGAAACATGACAAGAAGGCTTATAAAGGGGCAGAATACACCTCACAGTCACATCACACTAACAAAGACAACACCTCACAGTAGCGTAACATCGCGGGACTTGTAAAGAAAAACATAAAAGGACCTGAAACTTTAAACAACATAAGAACATAAGAACATAAAAAAGGGGAAACACTGCAGGGCCTGTTGGCCCATACTGGGCAGGTCCTTCACAATCCGCCCCACTAACAGAATATTTGCTCAACCCAATTTTCAATGCTACCCAATAAATAAGCTTTGACAATTTTACCCACTCATGCGCGAGTCCCCTAAAAAACCCCCCTCTCACCATGAATTTACCCAAACCCAAAAAATTTGAAACTCCCCAAAGGGTTCCTCCCTTTCCCAATAACCCTACTAGGCTGTAGATGAATGGTTCAGAAACCGACAAGTTGTTTAAAGGGGGACATATGCAACACTTGGGTATCTTTATTAAAAAAACTTTTCCCGCCAAAGTGGCTTCATAAATCCAATAAAAAAAGAAAGTAGTAAAAAAAGGGGAGGAGTTTGAGGTAATCAGTCCTCCCCTGGTCAGTGTTTTCCCAGTCCACCCAATTTTGGGAAGTAAATACAAACATAAGGCAAATGGGGAAGTTAACATATTTTTGTAAGGGGGTGAGATGAAGCAGGGGGGAGGCAGGTCATAGTGGTATCAACCACTAGTCGAAGTAAGCCCTTGCCCAAAGGTTTGGACAAATGTTGAAAAAATTTTTTTAAACAAGATCCCGGGGTTGCTGTTCAAAGGATGTGATGAATGGTTCAGAAAACCCGAAAAGTTGTTAAATTGGGCCTTCCACTTGGGTATCTTTTTTGGGAAAACTTTTTCGCCAAAAGTGGCTTCATCAGCCCAATACAAAAAAAAAAAAGTAGTAATAAAAGGAGGAGTTTGAGGTAATCAGTCCCTGGCCCCGGGGTCGATGTGTTCAGTCCATCAATCTTGAAGTAAATACAACATAAGGCAAATAGAAGTTGCTTATATACTGTAGACAGGGAGATGAAGCGGGGAGGGGGGGTCATAGTGGTATCAACCACTAGTCGAAGTAAGTCCTTGCCCAAAGGTTTGGACAAATGTTGAAAATCCCTTTGTATCAAGATCCCAAGAAGTTGCTGTGTCAGACGGGATGTAGATGAATGGTTCAGAAAACCCGGGACAAGTTGTTAAATTAGACACATATGCAACACTTGGGTATCTTTATTGAAAACTTTTCGCCACACAGTGGCTTCATCAGCCCAATAAAAAAAAGAAAGTAGTAATAAAAGGAGGATTTTTAAAAAGGTAATCAATCCCCCGGCCTGGAAAATTTTGTTTTTTGGGGGTTCGGGGGGCCCCAAAAAATTCAATTCCTTGGGGAAGAAAAAATTACAACAAATAAAGGGGGCAAAAAAAGGGAAAAGGTTCTTAAAAAATTTAAATTTTTGGGTAAAGGAAAAGGTGAGTTTTGAAAAAAAGGAAAAGGGGAAAGGGAGGTATAAATTTGAAGGGGGTTTTTCAACCACTTTATTTTTCAGAAAAGGGGGGGGCCAGGGGGTTTCCTTTTTTGGGTCCAAAAAAAAAGAGTTTGGGAAAACCCAAAAATGTTGAAAAAGAATCCCTTTTATCAAGATCCCAAGGTTGCTGTTTTTCAGACAGGATGTAGATGAATGGTTCAGAGAACCGAAAAGTTGTTAAATTAGACACATATGCAACATTGGACCTTTTGAAAAATTTCGCCACAGTGGCTTCACCCAGCCCAATACAAAAAAGAAAGTAGTAATAAAAGGAGGAGTTTGAGGTCCCCAAGGGCATATGTGTCTAATTTAACAACTTGTCGGTTCTCTAACCATTCATCTACACCCTGTCGGGACACAGCAACTTTTTGGGGATCTTGATAAAGGGATTCTTCAACATTTGCCCAAACCTTTGGAAAGGATTTAAATTTGACTATGGTTGATACCACTATTGACCTGCCCCCTTTGCTTCATCTCCCTGTCTACAGTATATAAGCAACTTCTATTTGCCTTATGTTGTATTTACTTCAAGATTGATGGACTGAACACACGCCCCAGGCCGAGGGACTGATTACCTCAAACTCCCCCTTTTTAACTTATTTTCCCTTTTTTGTATTGGACTGATAAAACCCTGTGTGGCGAAACGTTTTCAATAAAGATACCCAAGTGTTGCATATGTGTCTAATTTAAAAACCCTACTAGGCAGACTTTTCCCACCTAACCCCCCTATTTCCAAACCAATACTTTCCTATACCCTTTTTCTAAATCTAAATTTAAATCAATTGAACCCAAAATTTTTGGGGTTCTTTTTGGAGAGATATCCTCAAGACCTTATTTATACCCCCTTTGTTAATACCCATTTTCCACTTTGTATACCTCGTCATGTCTTCCCTCATTCAAAACCCTTAAAGTGAATGTAATTTTAGGGTCTTCAATCTTTCTTCGTAAGGAATTTTTCCCTAATGCTATGTATTAATTTAGTCATTCTACGCTGAATATTTTCTAACGAATTTATGTCCTTTTCTGTAATATGGAGACCAGAACTGAGCTGGGGGAATCAGGTGAGGGGCCCTTTCTAATGATGTATAAAGCTGTAATATAACCTCTGGACTTCTGTTGCTAACACTTTTGGGAAAAAATCCCAGAATCATTTTTTTATTACGTACGCTTGGAAAAAATTTTCTTGGTTTTAAGGTTGCTTTACCATCACAACCCCCGTCCCCTTTCGCAATCTGTATGGCCGTTCGTTATTTAACTTATAAGTGCTTTGGGGTTTTGGACACTGAGCTTCAGAACCTTGCATTTATCTACATTGAACCTTTTCATCCCCAATTTTTTGACCACGAAAAGGGTTTTTCTAAATCTTTCCTGAAACCAGACATCTATGTTTGAATCCCAAATTTTCCTACCTATCTTCGTGTCGTCGGCGAATTTGCTCATATACTAGTAATTCCCCCATCAAGGTCATTGAAAATATTATAAATAACAATGGGCCTAAGGGTTTATCCCGTGGAACACCACTTGTTACAAGTCCCCATTCGGATTTAACCCCATTTATGCACACTCTCTGTTCCTATTGGTGAGCCATGACTGATCCATGACAGCACTTTTCCCCCCAAAGCCATGAGCTGCCACTTTCTTTAACAGTCTCTGGTGCGGTACTCTATCAAAAACCTTACTAAAGTCTAAATATTTCAAATCGAATTCTTTATGTATCAACAGCCTCAAAACTTTACTGAAGAAGGTTTAAAAAATTAGATAGGCAGGAACGGGGCCCCCCGTGAATCCATGTTGGGGATCATTAATCAAATTATGGTTATCCAGATGGCTTCAAAAATATCAGCTATAATTGACTCTAGTAATTTGCCTACAATTGAGGGCAGGCTTATTGGGCGGTAGTTTGACGGTAGTGACTTGTCCCTGCTTTTTAAAAAAAGGAATTACATTAGCCATCTTCCCATAAACAGACACTACACCTGTTTGGAAAAAGATAAATTAAAAATGTTAGATATTGGTTCACAGAGTTCCCATTCCTTAAGAACCCTTGCAAAAGCTCATCAGGACCCCGGGGATTTTTTTTGTTTCGTCGGTCCAGCTGTTTTATAATCATTTCGCTTTGTGACTTTATATTACATAATTTATCTTCTTTGGGCCTCTGTAAAAATTAATTACTGGGATATTATTAATGTCTTCCTGTGTGAAAAAGGGGGAGAAAATAATTATTAAAAAAAGGGGCACATATCATTCTCCTTGTCAGTAAGATGCCCAAAATTATTTTTAAGGGGGCCTATCTTATCCCCAACTTTTTTTCTATAAACCTGGAAAAAATTTTTGGGGTTTGTTTTTTTAATCCCTAGCAACTTTAATTTCATACATCCATTCAATGCTAAAAATTGACTTGGGGCCCCCCTTTTACCCGGGGTTCCCCCTGAAATTTCTAAATTATTAAAAGGGTTTTTTTGCTTGCCAAACCCCAAATCAAGTAGGTTTTTTCCCCCCTTTTAGGTTTTTGTTACAAACTGCTTAAAAAAACAATCATGAACTACTTTTAAAAAGTCGGGGGGTTCAAAATTTCCCCTTTTCATGAAATTCCAATCAATCTGACTAAAGTTAAAGTCCCCAAATTACAGTTATCGTTTTTGGCCTTAAAAATTTTTCCCCCCCAAAGTAGTCCCCCCTTTTTCCCCCATCTGGGTTTGGGGGTCGGTAAATCACCCCCCAAAAAAAATTTTTTACCCCCCCCTGAAAATTCATCCCGCCCCGACTCTTTTTGGGGTTTTTAAATTCCCCGATTTTTTCCCCTTTTTATGCAAAATTTTAAAAAAGATCACGGAAAGAGTGCCCCCCCCCCCCCTTTCCCCGATACTTTGCCTTTTTTGGGGGAAAAATTTAAAACCCTGAATGTGACATTCCAGGCAAGTCCCGTTTTTTTATATTAAACCAGGGTCTCAGTTATTGAAAAAACATCAATATTACCCACTTTGCAACTAATCTCCCTCGTCCATCTTTTTTCCCCAGCACTACGACTATTGGTGTAATATATTTTAAAAACCCCCCCTTTTTTTTTACCCTTCCTGCTCACCCCTGTTTTTCCCTATACCTATTACTGCCCTTTTTGTCATCTAGTGTCACTAGTTTTTCCACTATACCTTATTCTGCCTATTACTAGTTCTCCTACAACATATAATATTACTACACGGGGACTTCTAATAAATATAGCATTAGAACGGGACAAGATTGTAATGCTCTCTTTATTCATGTGAGGTTTTAAAACCCACCCAATTGATTTTCAAAATGCTGAGAAGGTTGTATCAAGCAAGTCCATGGTTGAGAGGAATTAATAAAATCATGTTTATTAAAAGTTTTTTTTGAAAATAATAAAAATTTTTTTTGGGGTTTTATAAAAATTTGGGATTTTTTTTATAATTAAAAAAAGGGGGGGAAAAATTTAATGAAAAATTTGGGACTAATCAATTTTGGGAAGAGTTTCGGCCCTTTCTTATTTCCTCTTCACAGAGTCGTGCGATGTTAATCTACTGTGAGGTGTTGCCTTTTTTAGTGTGATGTGACTGTGGGGTTATTCTCCCCCTTTTTTAAAAACCTTTTTGTCTGTTTCCTTTATAGTTTTGAAAATGTGAGAAACCCAAAAAACGCTTGGAATTCCTTTTTTTTTAAAATAAGAAATGAAAGGGGGAACATAGAGGTGTTGGCCCATACTAGGCAGGCCCCTTACAATCCGTCCCACTAACAGAAATTTTAACCCAATTTTCAATGTACCCCAAAAAAAAAACCAATTCCCCCCACTCATGGGGGCCCCCCTCAAATCCAACCCCTCTCACTCATAAATTTTTTCCCCAAACCCAAATTTAAAAAACCCCCCAAAGGGCCCAGTTTAAAAACCCCCACTAGGCAGACTGTTCCCTCATCAACTCCCTTTTTCCCAAAACCCAAAACTTTCCTATTCCTTTCTAAATCAAAAATTATCTAACTTGAATCCAAAAATTTTGGGGGTTTTTTCCCTTGGGGAATACCCCCAAGACCTTTTTTTTCCCCCCTTTTTTAAAACCCATTTTCCACTTGTATACCTCGATCATGTCTCCCTTTTCTTTAAAAATGAATGTAATTTTTGGGCCTTTAATCTTTCTTGAAGGAAAATTTCTAATGCTATGTTTTTTTAGTCATTCTACGTGAAAGTTTTCTCGAATTTATTCCCTTCTTAATATGGAGACCAGAATGCCGGTAAAACTGGTGGGCCTTTCTAATGATTTTAAACCAAAAATAACCTCTGGACTTCTTTTTGCTAACATTCCCTTTATATAAATTCCCGTAATCTATTTCTTTATTTCGTACCTTAGGGATTGCTGTCTTGGTTTAAGGTTTTTGCTTACCATACCCCCAAGTCCTTTCCAATTTATGGCTAAGTTCTACGTTATTTAACTTATAAGTGCTTTGGGGGTTTTTGGGCACTCCCCGGGGTTCAGAACCTTTTATTTATCTACATTGAACTTTCATCTGCCACTTTTTTGACCACGAATTAAGTTTGTCTAAATCTTCCTGAAGTTCTATGACATCTATGTTTGAATCAATTTTCCTACCTATCTTCGTGTCGTCGG
>WNWK01033481.1:0-21123 GCA_009830355.1 Cherax destructor | reverse complement strand
GGACTGACCACCTTGTTCCAGACCATGGAGCTGAACTCTTCTCCAGACTGAGGGACTGACCACCTTGTTCCAGACCATGGTGCTGAACTCTTCTCCAGACTGAGGGACTGACCACCTTGTTCCAGACCATGGAACTGAACTCTTCTCCAGACTGAGGGACTGACCACCTTGTTCTAGACCATGGAGCTGAACTCTTCTCCAGGCTGACGGACTGACCACCTTGTTCCAGACCATGGAATCAGATAATCCATGTCTTCACGATCTCTTCAACTCATTAAACTTGCTTCAAGGTATTGCAGAAGGCCGGTGTAGGCCTACAGCACGTGGCATAGGCTGCTCAGCTAATGCTGACACTGCTGACAAGGGCTGGAAGATCCACACTGACAAAGGCCTGGTGGAATTCTATCATCTCTGTGGCTTCAAAGATACACCTGACAACACTGTTAGGTGTATCTTTGGTAGGTGTATTGGCAGTGCTCCAACACCTGTCAGTACACCTGGTAGCAGTGCTTCAACACCTGTCAGTACACCTGGCAGCAGTGCTTCAATACCTGTCAGTACACCTGGCAGCAGTGCTTCAACACCTGTCAGTACACCTGGCAGCAGTGCTCCAACACCTGTCAGTACACCTGGCAGCAGTGCTTCAACACCTGTCAGTACACCTGGCAGCAGTGCTTCAACGCCTGTCAGTACACCTGCAATTACTGCTTCAACACCTGCCAGTACACCTGGCAGAAGTGCTTCAACACCTGTCATCAACTGGCAGCAATGCTTCAACACCTGCCAGTACACCTGGCAGCAGTGCTTCAACACCTGTCAGTACGCCTGCAATCACTGCTTCAACACCTGTCAGTACACCTGGCAGCAGCGCTCCAACACCTGTCAGTACACCTGCAATCACTGCTTCAACATCTGTCAGTACACCTGGCAGCAGTGCTTCAACACCTGTCAGTACGCCTGCAATCACTGCTTCAACACCTGTCAGTACACCTGGCAGCAGCGCTCCAACACCTGTCAGTACACCTGCAATCACTGCTTCAACATCTGTCAGTACACCTGGCAGCAGTGCTTCACCACTTGTCAGTACACCTGCAATCGCTGCTTAAACACCTGTCAGTACACCTGGCAACAGTGCTTCAACACCTGCCATTACACCTTGCAGCAGTGTTCCAACACCTGCCAGTACACTTGGCAGCAGTGCTTCAACACCTGCCAGTACACCTGGCAGCAGTGCTTCAACACCTGTCAGTACACCTGGCAGAAGTGCTTCAACACCTGTCAGTACACCTGGCAGAGTGCTTCAACACCTGTTAGTACACATGGCCGCAGTGCTTCAACACCTGTCAGTACACCTGCAATCACTGCTTCAACACCTGCCAGTATACCTGGCAGCAGTGCTTCAACACCTGCCAGTACACCGGCAATCACTGCTTCAACACCTGTCAATACACCTGGCAGAAGTGCTCCAACACCTGACAGTACACCTGAAATCACTGCTCCAACACCTGTCAGTACACCTGCAATCACTGCTTCAACACCTGCCAGTATACCTGGCAGCAGTGCTTCAACACCTGCCAGTACACCGGCAATCACTGCTTCAACACCTGTCAATACACCTGGCAGAAGTGCTCCAACACCTGACAGTACACCTGAAATCACTGCTCCAACACCTGTCAGTACACCTGACACCAGTGCTTCAACACCTGCCAGTACACCTGGCAGCAGTGCTCCATTACCTGCCAGTACTCCTGGCACCAATGCTTCAACACCTGCCAGTACTACTGGCAGCAGTGCTCCAACACCTGCCAGTATACCTGGCAGCAGTGCTTCAACACCTGTTAGTATACCTGGCAGCAGTGCTCCAACACCTGTCAGTACACCTGGCAGCAGTGCTTCAACGCCTGTCAGTACACCTGCAATTACTGCTTCAACACCTGCCAGTACACCTGGCAGAAGTGCTTCAACACCTGTCATCAACTGGCAGCAATGCTTCAACACCTGCCAGTACACCTGGCAGCAGTGCTTCAACACCTGCCAGTACAGCTGCAATCACTGCTCCAACACGTGTCAGTACACCTGGCAGCAGTGCTTCAACACCTGCCAGTACAGCTGCAATCACTGCTCCAACACGTGTCAGTACACCTGGCAGCAGTGCTCCAACACCTGCCAGTATACCTGGCAGCAGTGCTTCAACACCTGCCAGTACAGCTGCAATCACTGCTCCAACACCTGCCAGTACACCTGGCAGCAGTGCTCCAACACCTGCCAGTACTGAGTCAAGATCGTCTTCACCAGAGATTGGTGCAGGTAGTAATCAGGTGATCAACACCACATCTGAACAAGTACTGTGCCACAGTACGAACAGCAGGGACATATCTGATAGTACTGGACGTGGGCGTGGAAGAGGACGTGAAAGAGGACGTGGTAGAGGCCGTGGAAGAGGAGGTAGACATCTACAGCCGTTTGACCTTCCATCAAGACAGACCAGGAAAACACTTAGCAGGTACACGGTCTTCAGGATCACCAGGGGCAGAACCTACTGAGAAATCAGTTACTGAATCAGCAGGGAGAACACAAGAGGTACAGCAAATAGGAGTTGACCCTCCTAGGCACCTGGTGTCACCAGAGGGGACCAACCACTGACAACTGCCTAGGAGATACCAACTGCAATTACTGCCACAAGAGGGGGACATCAGGAGGACCAGTGTCGGAAGAAAAATTAACTTTACACACACAACCCGCACATATAAAAGGGAGGAGCTTACGACGACGTTTCGGCCCGACTTGGACCATTTACAAAGTCACACTAACACACAGAGACGGAGGAAGGGGTATTTATAGGCAGGCAGACAGGGAAGGGTACAAGAGAGTGGGGTAATAATGGAGTAAGTAGTTAAATGCTCTAAACTTCAGAACACCCGTGACTTAACCTGATTCCTTCCCCTTTCATCTCTTCCCCCTTCTCCTTTTTTTCTCCTATGGGTTTTCCTTTATTTCTTTTCTTTTGCCTTGTATTTGTCCTTCATTTTATTCGCCTTTCCTCCCTCTGTGTTCTCGTCCCACCCTTGCGGGCCGCTAGCCTCATTGCAGTGCTCCTTTCCTAGAATATGACTGTCTCCACTACTACTATTACTACTACTACCACTTCCACTACTTACTCCATTATTACCCCACTCTCTTGTACCCTCCCTGTCTGCCTGCCTATAAATACCCCTTCCTCCGTCTCTCTGTGTGTTAGTGTGACTTTGTAAATGGTCCAAGTCGGGCCGAAACGTCGTCGTAAGCTCCTCTCTTTTATATGTGCGGGTTGTGTGTGTATTGTTCCAGTCACGGTATTGTGCCTTTTTTGTTATTTAAAAAGGAACTTGACAGACAGGATCACCAGTTCTTTAGAGGTCTGTTCTGGGAACACACCCTCAGGATCTCTAAACTGGTGAACACACATCACCCAGCTGCTCCTATCCCGACCCAGCAGGTAGTTTTGTGCCTTATACAAGACCCCAGAGCTACATCCCAGCAGCTGCCCCGGTGTCGTACCTGTCTCATGGGCAGGCACCTTACACAGCCATCAAAACTGAACACAGTCATGACCAGCCAGTCTACCAGCATCCTGCCAGACAGCATTAGAGGATTCGTTACGAGCAGTTTCGAGAACACGCGACGTCCCGACATGATCGCTGTTGTTGAAGCATTTTTGGACAAGACTCCGGAATTTTTTTCAAGAATTGCTGGCTATACCTCATGGATGGGAACAAGGAGAAGGAAGCTGACCTCTGTGTTGAACACTTTGCAGCCAAGTTGCAAGTTGCTGGTCCAGCGAGGTCACCTCCATGGCTAGTTGCAAGAACTGTGTCAAAGATGTCTGTGGTGACAATAAGACAGGTTGAAGGTGTATCTTCTTCTTAAATCACTGGACCAAGACAAGTATGAGGGCCCAGACAAGGCTGAGGGCCCAGACAAGGCTGAGGGCCCAGACAAGTTGAACCCAAGATTGCTTAGCACAGTGTACAGACCAGCTACTAGCACCTGTAACTAGTGTCTATCAACACTGTCTAGCACAGTGTACAGACCAGCTAGCAGCACCTGTAACTAGCATCTACCAGCACTGTCTAGCACAGTGTACAGACCAGCTAGCAGCACCTGTAACTAGCATATATCAGCACTGTCTAGAACAGTATACAGACCAGCTAGTAGCACCTGTAACTAGCGTCTATCAGCACTGTCTAGCACAGTGTACAGACCAGCTAGTAACACCTGTAACTAGCATATATCAACACTGTCTAGAACAGTATACAGACCAGCTAGTAGCACCTGTAACTAGCGTCTATCAGCACTGTCTAGCACAGTGTACAGACCAGCTAGTAGCACCTGTAACTAGCATATATCAGCACTGTCTAGCACAGTGTACAGACCAGCTAGTAGCACCTGTAACTAGCGTCTATCAGCACTGTCTAGCACAGTATACAGACCAGCTAGTAGCACCTGTAACTAGCGTCTATCAGCACTGTCTAGCACAGTATACAGACCAGCTAGCAGCACCTGTAACTAGCGTCTACCAGCACTGTCTAGCACAGTGTACAGACCAGCTAGCAGCACCTGTAACTAGCATATATCAGCACTGTCTAGCACAGTATACAGACCAGCTAGTAACACCTGTAACTAGCTTCTATCAGCACTGTCTAGCACAGTGTACAGACCAGCTAGCAGATGACAGAGTTTTTTGACTACCACTCACTACTTTGTGACCGTCAATATGGCTTCAGGAAAGGTCACTCTGCTGCTGATCTGTTGTTAAACCTCTCCACTAAATGGCACCAGTCACTGGATGAATCCAAGGTCAGCTGTGTGGTGGCACTGAACATTGCTGGTGTTTTCGACCGAGTGTTTCACAAGGGCCTCTTGGCAAAACTGCAAGCACTGGGAATTGCAGGCTCTATACTATGTTTCCTCAGTGATTACCTTCATGGTAAATCTCTAAGGGTAGTTCTCAATGGAACAGAGTCAGCAAGACATCCTATTGGTTCAAGTGTTCCACAGGGAAGTGTTCTGGGACCATTGTTATGGAATGTCTACTACAATGACCTTCATCTCATCCCAGAATCCCATGCATATGTAGACAACTGTACTTAGTAAATACAAGCTGCTCTAAGCTATATTAAGTCACCAGCTCACAGCTATATCAGCCTGAGGTAAACAGTGGCAGGTCATATTTGCCCCTGAAACAATGATGATGTCTCCATGATTCAATGCTGCCAGCAGTAGTAAAATGTATTAGTCAAAAAAGGCTCTATGATGGTATCAGCTACAGCATATGGTGAGGTAAACATGGGAGGTCATTTTGCCCCTGGGAAACCAAATTGATGGTCCCATGAGGGCGGGAAATTGTGAATGCATATCTGGACCATGATGGTACCACGTGTAAATATGTTGTAAACAAGGGGCCAAGGAATCCTTAAGCACTTGACTCAACTACCAAAGACCAGTTTAAAGAAAAAGGCGGCCAGAGCTGACACACTTCGCTGGCACACCACAGGACGTGGCTCACAGCTGGCACACAGGTGGCTCACAGCTGGCACACAGGTGGCTCACAGCTGGCACACAGGTGGCTCACAGCTGGCACACAGGTGGCTCACAGCTGGCACACAGGTGGCTCACAGCTGGCACACAGGGCTAGGCACAGGTGGCTCACAGCTGGCACACAGGTGGCTCACAGCTGGCACACAGGTGGCTCACAGCTGGCACACAGGTGGCTCACGCTGGCACTACTGATGGCTCACAGCTAAAGGCTCTCAAATGCAGCTGATCAGGTACAGCTCTTACTGTCATAAAGATAGGAACCACCTCTTGTAAAACTTGATGCAGGTAACGAGAAAGGTAAAGAGAGATGAGGAAGCTAAGAACTTGTAGAGAGAGAGAGAGAGAGAGAGAGAGAGATGAGAGAGAGAGAGAGAGAGAGAGAGAGAGAGAGAGAGAGAGAGAGAGAGAGAGGAGAGAGAGAGATGAGGGAGAGTACTATCAGTCTGAAGTTTACAGATATTCAGTCTGGTTTCTTCTGTCTACTTCTGTCTGACATCTCCATGTGCTTCTCTCTCTTCTCTCTCTCTCTCTCTCTCTCTCTCTCTCTCTCTCTCTCTCTCTCTCTCTCTCTCTCTCTCTCTCTTCTCTCTCTCTCTCTCTCTCTCTCTCTCCTCTCTCTCTCTCTCTTATCTCTATCTACTTCTCTCTCTAATCTATTCTATCCTATCTATCTACCAAATCTATGTCCTACTATCTATCTTCTATCTCTACATACCGCGACGATCACTAACGTCGTGGTTCTACTCTCCTGACGTACCTGCCATCATCTCTGGACGAGCTAAGCATTTGGTTCAGTATGTTTGGTTCACTACCTCTCACTAACGTCGTGGTTCTATCTCCCTGACAGTACCGCCAGTCTCCTGACTAGTCTAGTCATGTTCCACTGGTGGTTCAGAGAACTGTCTAACTGCACTACTTGTCACCTGAGGAACTCCACATCTCTCCATCTCCTGTCAGGATCTCTAACATTCTCTGAGTGAGACGGAAAGTAACCTATCTGTCCACTGTCTGACATGTCTCTCACTGTATGACACTGTCTGATACTGTCTCTCATGATGACACTGTCTGATACTGTCTCTCACTGTCTGTCACTGTCTCTCACTGTCTGACACTGTCTGATACTGTCTATCATTGTCTGACACTGAGTGACACTGTCTCTCACTGTCTCTCACTGTCTGTCACTGTCTCTCACTGTCTCTCACTGTCTGACACTGTCTCTCACTGTCTCTCACTGTCTGACACTGTCTCTCACTGTCTGACACTGATACTGTCTCTCAATGTCTGACACTGTCTGATGCTGTCTCTCACTGTCTGACATTGAGTGACACTGTCTCTCACTGTCTCTCACTGTCTCTCACTGTCTGACAATGTCTCTCACTGTCTGACACTGTCAGTGTCTCTCACTGTCTACACTGTCTCTGCTGTTCTCACTGTCTGACACTGTCTGATACTGTCTCTCACTGTCTGATACTGTCTATCACTGTCTCTCACTGTCTGTCACTTCTCTCACTGTTGCACTGTCTCTCACTGTCTGACAATTTTGTATCTGCACTTCTTTCACTGTCTGTTCACTGCTCTCACTGTCTGACACTGTTATCACCTTCTGCATATACCTGTCTCTCACTGTTAACTGGTCATGATCTTCTCACTGTCTGTACACTGTCATGATACATCCTCTCACTGTTATACACTGTCTATCACTGTCTCTCACTGTCTGTCACTTTCTCTCTGTGTGACACTGTCTCTCACTGTCTGACATTGTATCTCACTATCTTTCACTATGTCAGCGGAGATATACACCTCTCAGTGTATATACACTGTGATATACACCTCTCAGTGTATATACACTGAGATATACACCTCTCAGTGTATATACACTGGATATACACCTCTCAGTGTATATACACTGAGATATACCCTCTCAGTGTATATACACTGAGATATACCTCTCAGTGTATATACACTGGGATATACACCTCTACAGTGTATATACACTGGATATACACCTCCAGTGTATATACACTGAGATATACACCTCTCAGTTATATACACTGTGATATACACTCTCAGTGTATATACACGGATATACACCTCTCAGTGTATATACACTGAGATATACACCTCTCAGTGTATATACACTGGATTACACTTCAGTGTATATACACTGATTACTCTCAGTGTATATACACTGAGATATACACCTCTCAGTGTATATACACTGATATATACACCTCTAAGTGTATATACACTGGGATATACACCTCACAGTGAATATACACTGATATACACCTCCCAGTGTATATACACTACGATATACACCTCTCAGTTCTATATACACTGAGATATACACCTCTCAGTGTATATACACTGGGATATACACCTCACAGTGTATATACACTGAGATATACACCTCTCAGTGTATATACACTGTGATTTACACCTCTCAGTGTATATACACTGAGATATACCTCTCAGTGTATATACACTGAGATATACACCTCTCAGTGTATATACACTGGGATATACACCGCACAGTGTATATACACTGAGATATACACTCTCAGTGTATATACACTGAGATATACACTCTCAGTGTATATACACTGAATATACACCTCTCAGTGTATATAACGAGATATACACTCTCAGTGTATATACACTGAGATATACACCTCTCAGTGTATATACACTGGAATACACCTCTCAGTGTATATACACTGAGATATACACCTCTCAGTGTATATACACTGAGATTATACACCTCTCAGTGTATATAACACTGAGATATACATCTCTCAGTGTATATACACTGAGATATACACCTCTCAGTGAATATACACTGGGATATACACCACACAGTGTATATACACTGAGATATACACCTCTCAGTGTATATACACTGAATTATACACCTCTCAGTATATATAAAGAGAGATATACATCTCTCAGTGTATATACACTGAGATATACACCTCTCAGTGAATATACACTGGGATATACACCACACAGTGTATATACTCTGAGATATACACCTCTCAGTGTATATACACTGAATTATACACCTCTCAGTATATATAAAGAGAGATATACATCTCTCAGTGTATATACACTGAGATATACACCTCTCAGTGAATATACTCTGGGATATACACCTCTCAGTGTATATACAATGAGATATACATCAGGTATATCATGAATATACACCTCTAGATATATAAAGAGTATCACTTCAGTGATATACCTGAGATATAACCTAGTGAGTATTGGGATAAATCAGTGTATATACATGAGATATACATCCAGTTTAGCTGAATATGACACCTCTAGAATGAGAATTTAGTGAAGTAATGAGTTCACTAGTGAAGTATGGTGAGGTGAAGCAGAGTGAGATGATGAGAGTAGAGTGAGAGATGAGAGTGAGAGTGAGTAGAAGTGATACAGTGAGAGTGAGTAGGATGAGAGTGAGAGTGAAGAGTGAGAGTGAGTGAGAGATGAGTGAGGTAGAAGGTGAGGAGTGAGAGTGAGTGAGAGTGAGGTGAGGTGAGGTGAGATGGTGAGAGTGAGGTGGAGTGAGATGAGGTGAGAGTGATGAGTGAGTGAGGTGAGAGTGAGGTGGGGGAGTGAGGTGAGGTGAGAGGATGAGAGGTGAGAGTGAGAGTGAGAGTGAGGGAGGTGAGAGTGAGGTGAGGTGAGGTGAGAGTGAGGGAGAGTGAGGAGGTGAGAGTGAGAGTGAGTGAGGTGAGAGTGAGGTGAGAGTGAGAGTGAGTGAGAGTGAGGTGAGGAGGAGTGAGAGTGAGGTGAGGTGAGAGTGAGGAGGTGAGGAGTGAGAGTGAGTGAGGTGAGGTGAGGTGAGTGAGTGAGATGAGGAGAGTGAGATGAGGTGAGGTGAGAGTGAGGTGAGAGTGAGGTGAGGTGAGAGTGAGTGAGTGAGAGGTGAGAGGAGAGTGAGGAGGTGAGAGTGAGGAGAGTGAAGGTGAGGTGAGTGAGAGTGAGAGTGAGAGTGAGGTGAGGTGAGAGTGAGGAGGAGGTGAGGTGAGAGTGAGAGAGTGAGAGTGAGAGTGAGAGAGTGAGAGTGAGAGAGAGTGTGAGAGGGAGAGAGGAGAGAGAGAGAGTAAGAGAGAGAGTTAGAGAGAGAGAGTAAGAGAGAGAGTTAGAGAGAGAGAGTAAGAGAGAGATAGTAATCCCTCACAAAAGAACACATCAAAAAGCATCAATTACTTTCAATAGAATATCACTAAATGTAATTAACAAAATGTAATTGTTGCATCAGCTGTAACACTGACTGTAACATTATAACACTGACTGTAACACTGTAACGCTGACTGTAACACTGACTAACACTGAAACGCTGACTGTAACACTGACTGTAACTCAGTAACACTGACTGTAACACTGTAACACTGACTGTAACACTGTAAGAATGACTGTAACACTGTAACACTGACTGTAACACCGACTGTAACACTGACTGTAACGCTGACTGCAATACTGTAACACTGACTGTAAGACCGTTACACTGACTGTAACACTGTAACACTGACTGTAACACTGTAACACTGTATCACTGACTTTAACACTGTAACACCGACTGTAACACTGACTGTAACACTGTAACTCTGACTGTAACACTAACACTGAAACATTGACTGTAACACTGTAACACTGAAAGTAACACTGTAACACCGACTGTAACACTGACTGTAACGCTGACTGTAACATTGTAACACTGACTGTAACTCTATAACACTGACTGTAACACTGTAACAATGACTGTAACACTGTAACAATGACTGTAACACTGACTGTAACTCTATAACACTGACTGTAACACTGCAACACTGACTGTAACACTGAAACAATGACTGTAACACGGTAACACTGACTGTAACACTGTAACAATGACTGTAACACTGTAACACTGACTGTAACACTGTAACACCGACTGTAACACTGACTGTAACCTGACTGTAACACTGTAACACTGACTGTAAAACCGTTACACTGACTGTAACACTGTAACACTGACTGTAACACTGACTGTAACTCTGTAACACTGACTATAACAATGTAACACGGTCTGCAACACTGTAAACATGACTGTAACACTGTAACACCGACTGTAACACTGACTGTAACCCTGTAACACTGACTGTAACACTGACTGTAAGATCGGGACACTGACTGTAACACTGTAACACTGACTGTAACACTGTAACTCTGACTGCAGCACTGTAGCACTGACTGTAACACTGTAACATTGACTGTAACTCTGTAACACTGATTGTAACTCTGTAACACTGTAACACTGACTGTAACACCGTAACACTGACTGTAACACTGTAACCTTATTGTAACACTGACTGTAGCACTGACTGTAACACTGACTGTAACATTGACTGCAACACTTACTGTAACACTGTAACACTGACTGTAAAACTGTCTGTAATACTGACTGTAACACTAACTGTAACACTGACTGTAACACTGTAAAAATTACTGTAACACTGACTGTAACACTGTCTGTAACACTGACTGTAACACTAAATGTAACACTGACTGTAGCACTGTAACACTGACTGTAACACAGTAACACTGACTGTAACACTGTAACACTGATTGTAACATTGTAACGTTGCCTGTAACACTGATTGTAACACTGTAACACTGAGTGTAACACTGATTGTAACACTGCAACGTTACCTGTAACACTGACTGTAACACTAACTGTAACACTGACCGTAACAGTGAAACACTGACGTAACGCTAGCAAGGTTCATTACTAATGGCATAAGGTTCATTTTCACAGTGATCAAGCTGGAAGAATCGACCTTAGGACTGAGCAAGGTGTCCAGGAGAGACATGGGCGCTTACCTGTGCATCGCTTCCAACGGAGTTCCGCCCTCAGTGTCCAAGCGCATAGAGCTCAAAGTCCAGTGTAAGTACCCTGGGAGATACTCCCTAGTTGCAAACTATCTCTAATTGGTGACAAACTCTAGTTGGTGACTATCTCTAGTTGGTGACTATCTCTAGTTGGTGAATGTCTCTAGTTGGTGACTATATCTAGTTGGTGACTATCTCTAGTTGGTGACTATCTCTAGTTGGTGACTATCTCTAGTTGGTGACTATCTCTAGTTGGTGACTATCTCTAGTTGGTGACTATCTCTAGTTGGTGACTATCTCTAGTTGGTGACTATCTCTAGTTGGTGACTATCTCTAGATGGTGACTATCTCTAGTTGAGTGACTATCTCTAGTTGAGTGACTATCTCTAGTTGGTGATTATCTCTAGTTGGTGACTATCTCTAGTTGGTGACTATCTCTAGTTGGTGACTATCTCTAGTTGGTGACTATCTCTAGTTGGTGACTATCTCTAGTTGGTGACTATCTCTAGTTGGTGACTATCTCTAGTTGGTGACTATCTCTAGTTGGTGACTATCTCTAGATGGTGACTATCTCTAGTTGAGTGACTATCTCTAGTTGGTGACTATCTCTAGTTGGTGACTATCTCTAGTTGGAGACTATCTCTAGTTGGTGACTATCTCTAGTTGGTGACTATCTCTAGTTGGTGACTATCTCTAGTTGGAGACTATCTCTAGTTGGAGACTATCTCTAATTTTTTACTATCTATAGTTACTGACTATCTCTAGTTGGTGACTATCTCTAGTTTGAGACTATCTCTAGTTGGTGACTATCTCTAGTTGGTGACTATCTCTAGTTGGAGACTATCTCTAGTTGGTGACTATCTCTAGTTGGTGACTGTCTCTAGTTGGTGACTATCTCTAGTTGGTGACTGTTTCTAGTTGGTGACTATCTCTAGTTGGTGACTATCTCTAGATGGTGACTATCTCTAGTTGGTATATACTCCAGTATATGACTATCTCTAGTTGGTGACTATCTCTAGTTTGTGACTATCTCTAGATGGTGACTATCTCTAGTTGGAGACTATCTCTATTTTTTACTATCTCTAGTTGGTGACTATCTCTAGTTGGTGACTGTCTCTAGTTGGTGACTATCTCTAATTGGTGGCTAAGTCTGGTTGGAGACTATCTCTAGTTGGTAACTATCTCTAATTTTTGACTGTCTCTAGTTGGAGACTATCTGTAGTTGAGTGACTATCTCTAGTTGGAGACTATCTCTAGTTGGTGACTATCTCTAGTTGGTGACTATCTCTAGTTGATGACTATCTCTAGTTGGTGACTATCTCTAGTTGGTGACTATCTCTAGTTGGTGACTATCTCTAGTTGGTAACTATCTCTAGTTGGTGACTATCTTCAGTTGGTGACTATCTCTAGTTGGTGAGTATCTCTAGTTGGTGACTATCTCTAGTTGGTGACTATCTCTAGTTAGACTATCTCTAGTTGGTGACTATCTCTAGTTGGTGACTATCTCTAGTTGGTGACTATCTCTAGTTGGTGACTATCTCTAGTTAGAGACTATCTCTAGTTGGTGACTATCTCTAGTTAGAGACTATCTCTAGTTGGTGACTATCTCTAGTTTGAGACTATCTCAATTTTTTTTACTATCTATAGTTGGTGACTATCTCTAGTTGGTGACTGTCTCTAGTTGGTGAATATCTCTAGTTGGAGACTATCTCTAGTTTGTGATTATCTCTAGTTGGTGACTATCTTTAGTTGGTGACTATCTCTAGTTGGAGACTATCTCTAGTTGGTGACTATCTCTAGTTTGTGACTCTCTCTAGTTTGTGACTATCTCTAGTTGGAGACTATCTCTAGTTGGTGACTATCTCTAGTTGGTGACTATCTCTAGTTGGTTACTATCTCTAGTTGTGACTATCTCTAGTTGGTGACTATCTCTAGTTGGTGACTATCTCTAGTTGGTGACTATCTCTAGTTGGTGACTATCTCTAGTTGTGACTATCTCTAGTTGGTGACTATCTCTAGTTGGTGACTATCTCTGTTTGTAGATTGCTGTGTTGTGAGATCTGTGAGTCTATCTCTCTCTCTCTCTCTCTCTCTCTTCTCTCTCTCTCTTCTTCTCTTTCTTCTCTCTCTCTCTCTCTCTTCTCCTCTCTCTCTTCTCTTCCTCTCTTTTCTCTCTCACTGTCTCACCCTTTAATTGCCCTACATCAATATCCATGACTATTAACCCCCTAGTCATTTAGAGAGAATAGAAAGAAGAAGAGAGAAGAGAGAGAGAGAATGAAGAGAGAAGAAGAGAGAAGAGAAAGAGAGAGAATTATACTACAAATCTAATTTCCGAAGATTTATGAAGAGAGAATTCTTTCGAGATTTTATGACATTTGATAAATTTCACATACACTGACACACTAATTTCGATCAATCTAACCAATTCACACTACATCTCACAATTCTAACCCACAATACCACCACAACAACAATTCAAACTAACCCACAATGCACACTCACATTCAACTAACCACAATACCACCACTACAACATTCACAACTAACCCACATCCACACAACAACAATTCACAACAATTCCCACAATACCACCTACAACAATTCACACTAACCACAATCCACATACAACAATTCACACTAACACAATACCACCACACAACAATTCACACTAACCCACAATACCACCACTACAACAATTCACAAACAATACCCTACAAATTCACACTAACCCACAATCCACCACTACAACAATTCACAACTAACCACAATACCACCACTACAACAATTCACAACTAACCCACAATACCACCACTACAACAATTCACACACTAACCACAATACCACCACTACAACAATTCACAACTAACCACAATCCACCACAACAACAATTCACAACAAACACACAATACACCATACAACAATTCCTACACAATACCACCACAACAACAATTCACAACTAACACACAATACCACCACTACAACAATTCACAACTAACCACAATACCACCACAACAACAATTCACAACTAACACACAATACCACCACTACAACAATTCACAACTAACCCACAATACCACCACAACAACAATTCAACTAACACACAATACCACCACTACAACAATTCACTAACACAATCACCACTACAACAATTCACAACTAACACACAATTCCACCACACAACAATTCACAACTAACACACAATACCACCAACAATTCACAACTAACCCACATACCACCACACAATTCACAACTACACACAATACCACCACTACAACAATTCACAACTAACCACAATACCACCACAACAACAATTCCAACTAACACACAATACCACCACTACAACAATTCACAACTAACCCACAATACCACCACAACAACAATTCACAACTAACACACAATACCACCACTACAACAATTCACAACTAACCCACAATACCACCACAACAACAATTCTCAACTAACACACAATACCACCACTACAACAATTCACAACTAACACACAATACCACCACTACAACAATTCACAACTAACACACAATTCCACCACAACAACAATTCACAACTAACACACAATACCACCACTACAACAATTCACAACTAACACACAATACCACCACAACAACAATTCACAACTAACACACAATTCCACCACTACAACAATTCACAACTAACCCACAATACCACCACTACAACAATTCACAACTCACCCACAATACCACCAGTGGCCACTGTATGAGAGTGGTCCATCATGGGCCACAATAGACCAGGTATGGACCATTTAGTGGTCCAGATAATGGACTACAAATAATGGCCCAGCTGGGATACACAATTCCTGTCATTCTCAGCTGCGAAGAATTGTTTTAAGGAGAAGAATTGTGTGATTTGTGTCCATATGGAATAGTGTATGTCCTCACCTATCTGTACTTCCAGGGGTCGAGTCACAGCTTCTGTGCCCTGCAGACGTGTGGGCTGGCTCGTAACTTCTATAGGTCTGAAATAGGCCTCAATAAAAGGCCATACATAGGCCTATTTTGGTGCTCTTCTCCCAGTTGATGTCACTTTAAGAGTGTACATCAATTCTGACATCAATTACCATGATTGAGAAGCGACCCAACAGGATTTAAATCCTATTCCTGTTGGATTAAAAGAATTTAAATCTATTTCCTGTTAAATTAAGAGGATTTAAACTCCATTCTTCATGGATTAAGGGGATTTAACTCCCATTCTTCATGGATTAAGAATATTTAAACTCCATTCTTCATGGATTAAGAGGATTTAAATCCCATTCTTCATGAATTAAGAACATTTAAACTCTATTTTTCATGGAATAAGAGGATTTAAATCCGATTCTTCATATATTAAGAGGATTTAAATCCCATTCTTCATGGATTAAGAGGATTTAAATCCCGTTCTTCATATATTAAAAGGATTTAAATCCCATTCGTCATAGATTAAGAGGATTTAAATACGATTCTTCATGGATTAAGAGGATTTAAATTCCATTCTTCATGGATTAAGAGTATTTAAATCCCATTCTTCATGGATTAAGAATATTTAAATCCCATTCTTCAAGGATTAAGAGGATTTAAATCCCACTTTTCAACTAATAAGAGGATTTAAATTACATTCTTCATAGATTAAGAGGATTTAAATCCGATTCTTCATGGAATAAGAGGATTTAAATCCCATTCTTCATGGATTAAGAGGATTTAAATCCCATTCTTCATGGATTAAGAGGTTTTAAATCCCATTCTTTAAGGATTAAGAGGATTTAAATCCCATTTTTCAACTATTAAGAGGATTTAAATCTCATTCTTCATGGATTAAGAAGATTTAAACCCAATTCCTGTTGGATTATGAGGATTGAAACTTCCCTCTAAATCCCAATGAAACCCCAAGGCCAACCTCTCCCAAAAGAGCATCTAACCCCACATCCCACCACAACAGTAACTAACAGTAACCCCCCGTTTTACCAGCACTCCCTTCCATACCACCACAACAGTAACTAACAGTATCCCCTTGTTTATCCAACAGTCTCCCCCATACTACCACAACAGTAACTAACAGTAACCCCCTGTTTTACCAACAGTCCCTTCCATACCACCACAACAGGAACTAACAGTATCACCCTGTTTACCCAACAGTCTCCCCCATAGCACCACAACAGTAACTAACAGTAACCCCCATGTTTTACCAACAGTCTCCCCCATTCCACCAGAACAGTAACTAACAGTAACCCCCCTGTTTAACCAACAGTCCCTTCCATACCACCACAACAGTAATTAACAGTATCCCCCTGTTTACCCAACAGTCTCCCCCATACCACCACAACAGTAACTATCAGTAACCCCCCTGTTTTACCAACAGTCCCTTCCATACCACCACAACAGGAACTAACAGTATCCCCCTGTTTACCCAACAGTCTCTCCCATAGCACCACAACAGTAACTAACAGTAACTCCCATGTTTTACCAACAGTCTCCCCCATTCCACCAGAACAGTAACTAACAGTAACCCCCCTGTTTAACCAACAGTCCCTTCCATACCAACACAACAGTAACTAACAGTATCCCCATGTTTACCCAACAGTCTCCCCCATACCACAACAACAGTAACTAACAGTAACCCCCCTGTTTAACCAACAGTCCCTTCCATACCACCACAACAGTAACAGTATCCCCCTGTTTACCCAACAGTCTCCCCCATACCACCACAACAGAAACTATCAGTAACCCATCTGTTTTACCAACAGTCTCCCCATACCACCACAACAGTAACTAACAGTAACCCCCTGTTTACCCAACAGTCTCCCCATACCACCACAACAGTAACTAACAGTAACCCCCTGTTTACCCAACAGTCTCCCCCATACCACCACAACAGTAACTAACAGTAACCCCCCTGTTTACCCAACAGTCTCCCCCATACCACCACAACAGTAACTAACAGTAACCCCCCTGTTTTACCAACAGTCTCCCCCATACCACCACAACAGTAACTAACAGTAACCCCCTTGTTTACCCAACAGTCTCCCCCATACCACCACAACAGTAACTAACAGTAACCCCATTGTTTACCCAACAGTCTCTCCCATAGTTCTGCTTCCCAATCAGTTGATGTCAGCTCCCCGAGGTTCTATGATCTGGCTAGAGTGTAAGACAGAGGCCTACCCCAAGGCTGTCACATTCTGGAAACACAATGGTACCATGATTATGTCCACTAACAAGTACACGCTGGAGGAGTTCCACCATGATGACTACACCACCACTGTCAAGCTTACCATTAAGCAGGTATGGTAGTTACCATTAACCTATTGTGGTAACGTAACCATTAAGCAGGTATGGTAGTATGGTAGTTACCCTTAAGCAGGTATGGTAGTTACCATTAAGCAGGTATGGTAGTATGGAAGTCAATATTAACCTGGTATGGTAGTATGGAAGTCAATATTAACCAGGTATGGTGGTATGGAAGTCAATATTAACCTAGAATGGTGGTATGGAAGTCAATATTAACCTGGAATGGTTGTATGGAAATCAATATTAACCTGGTATGGTGGTATGGAAGTCAATATTAACCTGGTATGGTAGTATGGAAGTCAATATTAACCTGGTATGGTAGTATGGAAGTCAATATTAACCTGGTATGGTAGTATGGAAGTCAATATTAACCTGGTATGGTAGTATGGAATCAATATTAACCTGGTATGGTGGTATGGAAGTCAATATTAACCTGGTATGGTGGTATGGAAGTCAATATTAACGAGGTATGGTAGTATGGAAGTCAATATTAACCAGGTATGGTAGTATGGAAGTCAATATTAACCTGGAATGGTAGTATGGAAGTCAATATTAACCTGGTAGGGTAGTATGGAAGTCAATATTAAGCTGGTATGGTAGTATGGAAGTCAATATTAACCTGGAATAGTAGTATGGAAGTCAATATTAACTTGGTATGGTAGTATAGAAGTCAATATTAACCAGGTATGGCAGTATGGAAATCAATATTAACCTGATATGGTAGTATGGAAGTCAATATTAACCAGGTATGGTAGTATGGAAGTCAATAATAACCTGGAATGGTAGTATGGAAGTCAATATTAACCAGGTATGGTAGTATGGAAGTCAATATTAACCTGGAATGGTAGTATGGAAGTCACTATTAGCCTAGTATGGAAGTCAATATTAACCAGGTATGATAGTATGGAAGTCAATATTAACCTGGTATGGTAGTATGGAAGTCAACATTAAGCTGGTATGGTAGTATGGAAGTCAATATTAACCTGGAATGGTAGTATGGAAGTCAATATTAACCAGGTATGGTAGTATAGAAGTCAATATTAACCTGGAATGGTAGTATGGAAGTCACTATTAGCCTAGTATGGAAGTCAATATTAACCAGGTATGATGGTATGGAAGTCTATATTAACCTGGTATGGTAGTATGGAAGTCAATATTAACCTGGTATGGTGGTATGGAAGTCAATATTAACCTGGTATGGTACAATGGAAGCCAATATTAACCTGGTATGATAGTATGGAAGACAATATTAACCTGGTATGGTAGTATGGAAGTCAATATTTACCTGGTATGGTAGTATGGAAGTCAATATTAACCTCGTATGGTAGTATGGAAGTCAATATTAACCTCGTATGGTAGTATGGAAGTCAATATTAACCTCGTATGGTAGTATGGAAGTCAATATTAACCTCGTATGGTAGTATGGAAGTCAATATTAACCTGATATGGTAGTGATTGTATTTGTGTAAATAACGTAAATTATCTGCTACCATAGACGTGTAAATCATATTATTTACAATAAATAATTAACTGAAATTTGTTATTGAATTGTGACGAATTTTGTGTAAATTTGAATTGTGTTTGCAAATATTGTGATTTACAGCGAAGCTGTGTTAATTTTCACACACACACACACACACTTGACCCCTGCAACCACAACTAGGTGAGTACACACGCAAACACACACACAACATTTCTCCGTGGGTCCTTAGAGAGGGAGCAGAGATGTTGTGTGTGCCACTAACACAAATCTTCAACACATCCATTGAAACTGGGCAACTACCTGAGGCGTGGAAGATGGCAAATGTAGTCCCAATTTTTATAAATGGAGACAGACACGAGGCATTAAACTACAGACCTGTGGCACTGACGTGTATAGTATGCAAAGTCATGGAGAAGATCATCAGGAGGAGAGTGGTGGAGCACCTAGAAAGACACAAGCTTATAAACGACAACCAGCACGGTTTCAGGGAAGGAAAATCCTGTGTCACAAACCTACTGGAGTTTTATGACAAGGTAACAGAAGTAAGACACGAGAGAGAGGGGTGGATAGACTGCATTTTCTTGGACTGCAAGAAGGCGTTCGACAAAGTTATTCACAATAGGTTAATGCAAAAGCTAGAGGATCAGACACACTTAACAGGAAAGGCACTGCAATGGATCAGAGAATATCTCACAGGGAGACAACAACGAGTCATGGTACGTGACGAGGTGTCAGAGTGGGCACCTGTGACGAGTGGGGTTCCACAAGGGTCAGTCCTAGGACCTGTACTGTTTTTGGTATATGTGAATGACATAACGGAAGGGATAGACTCAGAAGTGTCCCTGTTTGCAGATGATGTGAAGTTGATGAGAAGAATTCAATCGGACGAGGACCAGGCAGAACTACAAAGGGATCTGGACAGGCTGCAAACCTGGTCCAGCAACTGGCTCCTGGAGTTCAACCCCACCAAGTGCAAAGTCATGAAGATTGGGGAAGGGCAAAGAAGACCGCAGACGGAGTACAGGCTAGGGGAAAAAGATCTTGGGGTGAGTATAACACCAGGCACATCTCCTGAGGCGCACATCAACCAAATAACTGCTGCAGCATACGGGCGCCTAGCTAACCTAAGAACATCATTCCGACATCTTAATAAAGAATCGTTCAGGACCCTGTACACAGTGTACGTTAGGCCCATACTGGAGTATGAAGCACCAGTTTGGAACCCATATCTAGCCAAGCACGTAAAGAAGCTAGAGAAAGTGCAAAGGTTTGCAACAAGACTAGTCCCGGAGCTAAGGGGTATGTCCTACTAGGAGAGGTTAAGGGAAATCGACCTGACGACACTGGAGGACAGGAGAGATAGGGGGGACATGATAACGACATATAAGATAATTAGAGGAATAGACAAGGTGGACAGAGACAGAATGTTCCAGAGATGGGACACAGCAACAAGGGGACACAGATGGAAGTTGAAGACTCAAATGAATCACAGAGATGTTAGGAAGTATTTCTTCAGTCACAGAGTGGTCGGGAAGTGGAATAGCTTGGGAAGCGATGTAGTGGAGGCAGGTTCCATACATAGCTTTAAGGAGAGGTATGATAAAGCTCATGGAGCAGGGAGCGTGACCCAGTAGCAGCCAGTGAAGAGGCGGGGTCAGGAGCTATGAATCGACCCCTGCAACCACAACTAGGTGAGTACAACTAGGTGAGTACACACTCACACACACACACACACTCACACACACACACACACACGCACTCACACACACACACACACACACACACACACACACCCCACACACGCCACACACACACACACACACACACACACTCACACACACACACACACACACACACACACACACTCACATACACATACACACAC
>WNWK01033480.1:0-21123 GCA_009830355.1 Cherax destructor | reverse complement strand
CCCTCTCTGTGAGCATTGTCAGGTTCCAGTGTCTGTTCGAATATTCTGTTGGACTGCCCACTCTATCAAGAGCACGCAGAATTTACCTCCAACATCGTCTTCGCTCTGTGGCCCTTTCTTTACCTTCCTTCTTGCAGATGGACCTCCTTTAATCCTGACTCTCTCGTTGATTTTTTGACAGAAACTGACTTACTACATAAACTCTGAAGATTATACCTCTAGCACCTCCCTCAGTCCCTTCTACCTCGATCTCTTGCTACCCTTTATCCCTGCACTATCCACTATCCTGCTGCACTCCATACCCTACTAATCATCCATCTCCTCTTACAACCCATTCTCTCTGCATCCTGCAATAACCTGCAGCACTGTATGACCCTGTGGTTTAGCGCTTCTATTTGATTATAATAATAATAATAATTAATATTAATAATTCTCCACAATTTCCCTCGGCTGCTTGCGATGGTGCTCCTGCAAGCAGCAGATCCTGGCATAACCTGCTGCTGTTTGCAATGGCTGTCTGGCTGACCTGCTGAAGAGGGACAGGCACCTTGCAACATCTGTTGTTGGGGCAATGGATGAATTCCTAGAATGTTTTTAATTGCTCATTACTCTGTAATTTGTTAATGATTGTAACCATGTATGGACGTGTTTATGATTCATTACCTTTGTAACTGTCATGATTGTGACCAGCTCTACCTGGAGCTTCAAGAAAATCTCAAAGACAGTAGGCATACTATCAAAGATATGCTACTATGTGCCTCAATCAGCTATCCTTGCACTGTATCATTCACTCATCTACCCTTATCTTGCCTATGGAATTTGTGCATGGGGATCAACAACATTAAATAACCTTAGACTGTTCATAACACAGCAAAAGGCTGCAGTCAGAATGATAACAAATTCCCACTCTAGACAGCATACTCCACCAATATTCAAAAGTCTAAAACTACTCATTGTAAAGAACATTCACACTTATTCTTGTGCCTACTACATACATAGAACTCTACACTCAAATATAAACCCTCCACTCAAGATTCTCCTCACCAACTTTAACATGACCCATGACCATAACACAAGACACAGATCACTTTTTGATATACCCCGTGTCCATATCACCCTGTGTAAAAATTCTATGCACATAAAGGGCCCCAAAATCTGGAATTCATTACCAGTAAATACTAAAATAACTTGGTCTGAACATCAATTTAAGACTCTTCTCAAAAACCACCTACTCACCCCTAAACTAAATACTCATACTGTAAACTACTTTCAACAATGCTCAGTGTTATTTTCCCATAATATAATTTCAATATTTACTATTGATATAACCATCCTACAAAAAACTTTCACCTTGTCACAATGTAATATCCTCAGATTGTAATTTGAGTAAACTTATTATCTGCTATAAACATAAGCTAATGTTTAACTATAACAAACTTAATCAATTTCTCTAGTATTAAGTAGTCTATAAGTCATTAGATTTAGTCTGCCCATAATGCCATGGCATGATAGTGGCTCTTTGCACTTCAATTCATAATTGTAATTACAAAATCTCGATGTAAACTTGCAATGAAATAAAAATATTATTATTATTATTATTATTATTATTATTATTATAAGGTTGGTAGATTACCACAGAGGCCTAAGGAGTGGGCTAGAATGTTATACCTCCAAGTGGTGTCATATGCCTTCTCAAGATCAAAAAACTGCTAGGATGGAGTGTTTGTTAGTTTAGTTTGATATCTTTATTATGCACCCCATACCCATCCTGTGTGCGGTAGTCAAAAGATTACAGAGGTACATAATGGGTCCAGGGACTGGACCTCAAAGTTTGATAGCTGAGCAAGTTACAAAGGTAATGAACTCAGATGGTCACAATCATGACAAGTTACAAAGGTATTTGCAGATTACAGAGGTATATATAGGGTCCAGAGACTGGGCCCCAAAGTTTTGATAACTGAACAAGGTACAATGGTAATTAATTCACTAGTTACAAGGTAATGAATCATGTAAGTAAATTTACTTACGTCTGTACATGGTTGCACTCATGAACAAATTATAAAGCAATGAGCAATCTATTAGTCTACACCCAGCCACAACTGTAATGAGTTATTGGTGCAAATTTTAATTGTTGGGTCACACACACACACATATACATATACACATACATATATACACACACACATACACACACATACATGTATATACATACACATACACATACACACATGTACATACACACACACACACACACACACACACACACACACACACACAGATCTTGGGGTGAGTATAATACCGAGCACATCTCCTGAGGCACACATCAATCAGATAACTGCTGCAGCATACGGGCGGCTGGCAAACCTAAGAATAGCGTTCCAATACCTCACTAAGGAATCATTCAAGACTCTGTATACCATATACGTCAGGCCCATACTGGAGTATGCAGCACCGGTTTGGAACCCACACCTGGTCAAGCACGTCAAGAAATTAGAGAAAGTGCAAAGGTTTGCAACAAGACTAGTCCCAGAGCTAAGGGGATTGTCCTACGAAGAAAGGTTAAGGGAAATCGGCCTGACGACACTAGAGGACAGGAGGGTTAGGGGAGACATGATAACGACATATAAAATACTGCGAGGAATAGATAAGGTGGACAGAGACAAGATGTTCCAGAGAGGGGACACAGAAACAAGGGGTCATAATTGGAAGTTGAAGACTCCTATGAGTCAAAGGGATGTTAGGAAGTATTTCTTCAGTCATAGAGTTGTCAGGAAGTGGAATAGCTTAGAAAGCGACATAGTGGAGGCAGGAACCATACATAGTTTTAAGACTAGGTTTGATAAAGCTCATGGAGCAGGGAGAGAGAGGACCTAGTAGCAATCAGTGAAGAGGCGGGGCCAGGAGCTATGACTCGACCCCTGCAACCACAAATAGGTGAGTACAGTCCCACAGTCCCAGAGCTAAGGGGATTGTCCTACGAAGAAAGGTTAAGGGAAATCGGCCTGACGACACTAGAGGACAGGAGGGTTAGGGGAGACATGATAACGACATATAAAATACTGCGAGGAATAGATAAGGTGGACAGAGACAAGATGTTCCAGAGAGTGGACACAGAAACAAGGGGTCACAATTGGAAGTTGAAGACTCCTATGAGTCAAAGGGATGTTAGGAAGTATTTCTTCAGTCATAGAGTTGTCAGGAAGTGGAATAGCTTGGAAAGCGACATAGTGGAGGCAGGAACCATACATAGTTTTAAGACTAGGTTTGATAAAGCTCATGGAGCAGGGAGAGAGAGGACCTAGTAGCAATCAGTGAAGAGGCAGGGCCAGGAGCTATGACTCGACCCCTGCAACCACAAATAGGTGAGTACACATACGCCCCGATGGCATGGTGGCTAGCGCTCTTGCTTCACGCACGGAGGGCCCGGGTTCAATTCCCGGCGGGGCCGAAACATTTCGAAGTGTTTCGTTACACACACACACACATACATACAACAGGCCTAGTGTCTAATCGACATGTGCCTAGGACAAAATGCTAACTAACTAACACACACACACACATGTCAATGCTTTATTTACAGGGAGCAAAGTCAGGGTATTTTTCCAGAATGGTCTGTAATATACCACTGTGGATAAAATACTTTGACATATCTTGAACATTTCTGAGTGAGTTGTCTCTGAATTCATTAATTTTATCGCACTCCAGTACATAATGACGCAGGGTGTGACAATAATCCAACTGGCAAAGTTTACATCTTGTTTGGTCTACATCTGGTGGTGGTGATTTAACCTGCCAAAGATACTTGTAACCCAGCCGGAGGCGGGCGGTAGTGACATCCAAGAGTCTGCTTATTTTGTTGGATGCACCATAGACATGTGGCTCCTCCTGCATGATAGAATGATGATAGATGGACTGACTGGTGTCAAACTCCCTGAGTCTTAAGTCGATAAAATTCAGTTGAAGTTCTTTTCGTATTATTGTTCTCAAACTGCTAACTGACAAGCCAAGATTGTAATCTATCCCCTCTTTGAAAGCATAAAACTTAGCCAATTTATCAGTTCTATCACGCATCTGAAGACCAATGTGAGATGGAATCCACAGCATGTGCACTCTGACTCTACTATCCAGAATCCTACCATACCTGTGCCTGGCTTCTGACACGAGCTTGCTACAAGTTATACTTGATGAGTTGAGAGCATTTATGGATGACAGAGAATCAGTTACAATTAGAGAGCTAGCAAAGACATTTCGCACATATGTATCTAAGTGGAGCAAGGGGTCCAAAGTAGATTGGCCCTTGCGAAAGCCATATTGGTGAGGAGAAAGACTATTGTGAGTCTCCAAATACCACATCAAACGTCTATTCACCAATCGTTCCAGCACCTTACAGACTACACTGGTCAGAGCAATGAAACGATAGTGAGAGGTATCAAGCCCCGAGGTGCCTGGTTTGTGAAATGGTAAGACAATGGTGGCAGATTTCCATTGTTGAGGGAGAACCCCTCGCATCCAAATAAGATTGAAAAGAAGCAAAAGGACTATAAGGGCTGTAGAATGCAGATGTTGTAGCATACTGATATATTATCAGGTCCAGCTGCCAATGACTAACAAGCAGAAAGCATGGATTCTAGCTCTAGGAGAGTGAAAGGTACATTATACGGCTCCATTCCATTAGAAGAAAAATCCAAGGGCAGTTGTTCCTTGGTAGACTTAGACGCGAGAAATGACAACAACCTGCAGAACAGGAGCTGTGTCTGGAGCGTACTTGCCACACAACTTTCATACCTTCTTCCAAACTGCACACAGGGAAAGTCGTGGTAATGGTAGACACATAGTCTCGCCAACAAGTGTGTTTAGTGTCGTGTATGATGCAGTGGGCAATCTGAGGTTTAATTATACCGATAACAGCACCACGCAGCGCGTTTCAAACTCACAGCACGAACACATGCAGACTACCAAGGCATGCATGTCTGAGAATGCCTGCCTGAGGTTTGAGGAATAGAACATGATGCTGCAGTCAAAACTAGGGTCGAAAACTGGTGCACCAGTTCATCAATATAGGATGAAGAATGGTCCTCACAAAAAGTGGTAAGGTGAGAATGTAAGTCCCAATGCGCTCATCCAAATTGCCAACGAGGGCTACGAAGTGGTTGGGAATACATAGTAGAAGAAGAATAGGAAAGTGATCACTGTCGTGCAAATTCGGGAGAACAGACCAAGCATAATCAAGTGCGATTGATGAGGAGCAGATAGAAAGATTAATGAAAGAGAGACTGAGTGCGAGAGTCAAAATGGGTAGGAGCACCTGTATTTAAAACATGAAGAGGGTGAGAAGTGAGAAGAGTCTCCAACTGATAACAACGAGAGTCACAGTGGGACCCTCCCCAAAGATAATGGTGAGCATTAAAATCACCTAACAAGATGGGCGGCGGTAGAGAAGAGATCAAGAATGCAATATCCAAGATACAGAATGCACAGGAAGGGGAGAGATATAGAGAGCAAACTGTATACCACCTGTGCAAATAAATATGAGCTGCAGTATAATGCAGCAGAGTAAGTAAGTTTATTCAGGTATACACAAATACAGTTACACATATTATCATACATAGCAGCATATGTGTAGAGAACCCAGGATAACCCAAAAAAGTCAGACAGAGTGACTTATTTCCATTGGGGTCCTTCAGAACGAACAAAGGCCTGTTGATACGGTATACCAACGTGCACAAGAAGCGCGCTCTCATTAAATGATTCATCAGGAAAGGGATCAGAAGAATGCAACAGCACATAGCCCGAAATGGGACGAATAATAGCTGAATGAATTTTGGGCTCTTGTAAACTAACACATAATAGTAAAGTAGTAAAGTAAAGTAAAGTAAAGTAAATTTTATTTCATTGCAGATTGCAGATTACATAGGTATTGGTAATTACAATGTAAATTGAGTGCAAGGAGAGCCACTGACATGCCATGGCATTAGGGGCAGCTTAATCTAGTAACTTAAAGACTATGTACTTAATATTAGAGAAATTTATTGAGTTTATTCTAGTTAAAAATTGTTTTCAAAATTACAATATGATGAAATTTTACTGTTTAAATTATTATATGATGATATTAGATTGTTACAGGTGTTTAGATTCTCGAATGGTAATATGGAATTGAGATTATCTTAAGGAAAATAACATTGAGCATTTTTGACATTAACTTATGAGTATTTAGTTTTGGGTGAGTAGGGGGTAACATAATAGTAACATATTATTAAAAATTGAGATTATCGTATAGGAAAGTAATAATGAGCATTTTTCAAAGTAGTTTATAGTATGATCATTTAGTTTTGGGTGAGTAGGTGGTTTTTGAGTTGAGTCTTAAATTGATTTTCAGACAAGACTATCTTAATATTTACTGGTAATGAATTCCAGATTCTGGGGCCCTTTATGTGCATAGAATTTTTACATAGGTTGATATGAACAAGGGGTATATCAAAAAGTGATCTGTGTCTTGTGTTGTGGTCATGGGTCCTATTAAAGCTGGTGAGGAGAATTTTGAGCGGAGGGTTTATATTAGAGTGTAAAGTTTTATATATGTAGTAGGCACAAGAATAAGTATGAATGTTCTTTATGGTGAGTAGTTTTAGACTTTTGAATATTGGTGGAGTATGCTGTCTAGAGTGGGAATTTGTTATCATTCTGACTGCGGCCTTTTGTTGTGTTATGAGTGGTCTAAGGTGATTTAATGTTGTTGATCCCCATGCACAGATTCCGTAGGTGAGATACGGGTAGAAATTGGTCTATAATTATTCAGGTCTGTTTGATCACCTCCTTTGTGGATCGGGGTGACCCTAGCTATTTTGAGAATTGATGGAAAGGTAGAGGTTTCAATGGATTTATTGAATAGTGTTGCTATAATTGGTGACAGTACCTGTGAAGCTTTTTTGTACATAAAAGTTGGTAAGCTGTTTATGTCTCCTGCCTTGTTTTTAAGGGTGTTGATTATGAGCGAGACTTCAATTGGGTTGGTACGAGCTAGGAATAGCGTATTAGGGTAGGTGTTTGTGAGGTAGTCTGTTGGACGGGTGTTTGAGCTTGGGATTTTACTCGCTAGATTCTTTCCTATGGTGGAGAAGAAAACATTAAGTCTGTTTGCTGTCTCAGTAGGTGAGAGTAGGGGTTCATCTGCTTTTGATAATTTGATGGTGTTGTTTTTCGCTATCTTATTATTTCCTAGAATTGCAGATAGGGTCTTCCAGGTCTTTTTCATATCACCTTTTATATTCTGGAGTCTGTTCTCATAATACAGTTTTTTTTATCTTCTTATCAGGCTGGTAAGGATTGATGAGTAGCGTTTGGATTGTTCTCTGGTTATTAGACCCCTTCTGTATTGTTTTTCATATTGGTGCCTTTTGTTAATGGATTTAAGGATGCTGGGTGTTAGCCAGGGATTAAGTCTCTTAGCTGTGATCTGTTTAGTTTTTTTAGGGCAATGTTTGTTATAGAGGTGGTGGGTTTTGTTAAGGAAAGTCTTGATGCATTCATTAGTATCTGTATATGTTTCTAACTCATTATGCCAGTCAATGTTAATCATAGCTGTTATAAAGTTATTTACAGCTGACTCATTATGTAGTCTGAAGGTAACTTTTGTAATATCTAGGGGCAATTTACCAAGGTTAGTTATGAGAAAGGTCGGATAGTGGTCTGTGGTGTTGTCTGTGATTATGCCTGATTTTAGAAGGGATATAGTATTAGTCCAGATGTGGTCTAGTAATGAGGTACTAGTCTCAGAGATTCTTGTAGGTTTTGATATTGTTGGTAGTAACAAGCAGTTGCTCATAGTGTTTGTGAATTCTGTTACTTGTGGGTCCTGGTCATGTAGGAGATTTATATTGAAATCTCCTGTGAGCAGCAAATGGTCTTTGTTCATGTGTGCATCAGTAATCAGGTTACCTAGTTTTTCACTAAAATGGTGAATGTTTGACTGTGGTAATCTGTAGATGTTTATCACTGTGAGGGGTTTTTGCAGGTCTTTTGATTTAAATTTAGCTATAATATATTCTCCATGCTCATCCCTTATGCAAGAGTTATTGATACATTCAAGTTGATCTGAGTAATATATAGCTATTCCACCCCCTCGCTGATCTGTCCTACAGTTGTGAATGGCTGTGTAACCTGGGATAGCATAGACATCTGTAGTTTCAGGCTTTAGCCAGGTCTCAGTGAGTGTGATGATTGACATATTGGTCTGGAGGGATTGGAGTAGTGCTGTGAGGTCATCATAATGTTTGCTCAAAGATCTAACATTGTAATTGAAGATACTAGTTATGTTATTGTTGGCTCTGAGTAATGTCTTTGCTTGATCTGCTGTGTAATAGTTGCAGTTGCTGTTGGAATCATGTAAGTCATTTAATAATAGGTTGATATCAGGATCAATTCCTGTAATCATAAGATTTGATGTGATTCTATAACTAGACCTGAGAATAATAGATAATACTAAACTTAATAATATGGTACTAGATTAAATTCTTAGTAACTATTGGATTATTACAAATTTTTAATAATTGTTTACAGAGATATAAGATATTTGACAGAGTTCTTGGCACGTGAATTTGTACCTTAGTTAATTTATACAAATGCAATTAATTGAACTATGGTAGTTTTACTAAAGCTGGGAATAAAGGAGCTAGGGAAAATAATAGCAAACAATGAAAGTAAAGTAAATTAGTACCTGAGTTAGCACCTTAATTATTATAATAAAAATTAATATAAGAACTGTGGCAGTTAGATTTTTTGTTTTAAATAAAAACTAGGGAATATAATAGTAAACAAAAAGAGTAAAACACTTTAGCACCAGAATTAGCACCTTAATTATCTTTTAAAGCTTCAAGTAAAGGAGTTATTGGATGAAAGGCAGTACTAGGTAATGATTTGTTGGGAACTATTTCAAGAGAATATACAAATGGGGATTAAATTAAATGGGCAGATAGTAAATATGATATAAAATTAACTTAGAAGCAAGATCTGATTTATATTATAAAGTTTAAGCAAGTAATAGCACTAAAAAAGAAGTACATTGTGTATGAGGTAGTTGGTACTAGCTAGTAAAGTTAGTACAAAAATTTCACAATGTAGTAGTAACATACACTAATACACCACACGTATATTATGTGTTGAGGACAATAGGCTAATCAGTAATGGTAATGTCAGCTTGTCTAAGGAAGTTGGTGAGATCACGTTCGTTAGATATAGAAAATTGCTGACCTGTTGATACTTTTCGAACTAGTATTTTCCCATCACGAGCGAAGCACTGATGGATTTTGTTCTCCAGTTTAAGTTTTCTCAACCTAAATGGGGAAAACTGGGAGAGCAACACCTGGAGCTCTCCCTGATTACCCCTGAGGCCACAAATACTCCATTGTAAATAAGATATTATTTACAACGACAGGTATGCCAACAATAAGAAGCAATAAAATCTATGGGCTATTAGGGTCAGTGAAGTCAATGTGTGGAGGCAGCGTGTAAGCAAGGAGGAATCATAATGCTGTGAAGGAAAAGATTGTTGCAAGGGTCATGAAAAATAAGAAAGGGTAGAAAGAGGCGCGTCGGTGTCCATCGAGGGTTTCGTCTCCGCAATATAGTTGGAGATAGTGTCAAGTGTCTCAGCGGAAAAGGAAGATGTCGATACCATGATTTCAGAGACAGGTGAGGTAGAGCAAGTAGAGATTGGGGAGATTATGGAGGGAACCAAGGAGGTCTGTGAGGGGAGGGAAGTATGAACATGGAGAGATGCGCTGACAGGGGCAGAAGAGTCCTGTGGTGGAACAGGAGATGAAGGAGGTTGGAAGGTAACTGGGGAAGAAGACTGGGGAAGAACAGGAGAAGAGGGGACTACGTAAATGGGGGGTGAACCTCCACCTCCATGTGAGAGTTAGAAATGGGGTTAGAACGAGGCACTGAGGCTGAAAAGGAAAATTGTTGAGGAATTGTAAGTACTGGAGGAATGCGAAGAGACTTGGGCTTATGAGACAGGTTCAGCTTCGCAGGTAATAGGCGCGAAGAAGAGGCAGGCATGTGAGGTCTTACAGACTGAGAAACTAGCAGGCAAGAAGAGATGGGAATAGGTAATGAGGTAGGGGTTTCAGAGGATAAAACTGCAAAAGAATTAGAGATGGGGGTGACCCCGGAAGACACGACACTGGAGGAGCTGGCACCACCAAGGTTGGAGGTCTCTTAGCTACTCGCGAATAAGGGATATGAGGAAGATTCCCCTGAAGGCAGAGCTGAGAGACAGCCATAGCATAAGTAAGGCCTTCGCGCTCCTTAACCCTTTCAGGGTCCAAGGGGGGTCTCCAAAACTCGTTCTCAGGGTCCAAGAATTTAAAAAAAAAAAAAAAAAAATCTTATTGAATGATAGAGAATCTTTTTCCGATCATAACGCCACAAAAATTATGAAATTTGATCGAAAACTAACGGAATTATGCTTTTGCGAAGTTATTGGTATGAATGACATTTACGCATCGGCGATTTCGCCCACTTTGAGCCCTATTTTCGGTACATTCCAATGTTTCAGTCTACTAAAATTATAGCTATTTCGCTAGAACTCCATTTCTTCTATCGATTGAGTACAAGAAACCGCCTATTTACCAATTACAACTACCCAAAATAGTGGTCAGAAAATGGCAATTTGGCCAATTTCACACAAATTTCAAACGATGCCAATTTCAAAATAGGGTCCAGAATAAACAAGGCACATTCCTGGCACTAAAATAACATCTTCTCTGTATATTAGTCACGTTTCCAGGCCCCTCTTACATTACTTTTGCTTATCATTTTGAATTTTTATTCTCACAAAAAAATAGAAGATTTACTGTTATGTATACAACTGCATCATTGTAAAAATGGTATAAACAATATCAGAGCACTTGTGCATGAATATTAGACTCGCCAGTTGATGTGTATTGGACGCATGGTGTGATTTGTTTACTCTTGAACATCGTCAAAAATCGAACATTTTCAATACTTTGAGCTCAATTTCATGGTATACTTGTCATTGTCAAACTAATCACAATCATCTCTATTTCTGTAATATATCTTCCATTCTATCAAATGAGACCAAGAAAACGATAATACATCAATAAATACCATACGAAAATAGACTGCAAAGTCGCTGTTTTAAACCAAAAATACGGTCAGTTTTTTTTCCTCATTATGCACTGTGTGGTGCAGGAATTTTTTTATACTGCGCACACTGACTGCACAGACCCATTCTATCACATCTAGGCCTAACAGCCTGTTTCTGCTTGATTTGAGGGCGCTAGAATTTAGGCGTACTAGTACGTCAATAACCCCAGGGCATAAGCCGTACTAGTACGTCAATAACCCTGAAAGGGTTGACAATGAATTTCTTGTTCATTACAATAGACCTGACAACGGCGGGAGAAAGAAGGATGAGGTTCATCGCAATTGAGACAAGTGGGGGAAAGACTGCAAGATGTATCGGCATGATCTGCGGCACTGCAGACCGGGCACTCTGCCACAGATCTTCAGTATTTAGCGGGATGTCCAAAGCGCCAGCAATTTTGGCACTGTTGGGGAGTAGGGACCACTTGTAGGGATGTACTACTTGTAAACACGGTGCACAAAGGAAGTGGGTATCGCATAAGTCATTTTTGGGTAGACATCGAAGAACCGTTGTCAGTAGATGGTCTGGAACGTTTCGGAGTAGTAGCCCAGGCGGCCCGACCTGAGGGAGGTGGGCGACCCGAAAACTGTTGCACCGTATTCGGGGAAGCTGGATGCATTCTTAAAGGCGTGCAAGAGGTAGAGGCATTAAGAGAAATGGGTGGCGCCCCAGCACCTGGAGCAGGTGATGAAGCATCACCAGCAGAAGGTACAGGGGTATGAGAAGAATCTAGAGAATGGTCTAATAAAGCCAGGTCAGAACAGAATGTGGGAACAGAAAGGGGCCTGGGAGGAGGAGGGTTATCACAGAATGAAGACTCCATGATAGTGATGCTTCTTTCTTGTTATTTTAATGAAAAAAGAAAGGAAAGAAAAAAAAGGGATAGCAGAGGTACAGTCACTAGAAGGCATGGAAGGGCCATAAGTTCCTCCTCTCATCCAAGAGGGCCTCAAGCCCACTAGCAGTGTAGATGCAGCATAGAACCCGTGCCATACCCTACCCTTCATGCCAGTAAACCAGCACTCCGGGATAGCAACCTCACATCTACTGAGCCACCTGGGCGGACAAAAGAGGGCAGTTGGAAACCTGCCACAAAGCATACCTCCTTCAGCTGTCACCTCCCAGAATCGACAGGCAGCCTCTGGAGATACACCCACCATCTGCAGGACACCTCACCCACTTCTCAGAAATCCGGGAAGGGAGCAGGACACCTCCAGACAATTCAGATTCCACGGCAAACTACACCACCCCAGAGGGACCCCACAGAGTGGGATGAACCTCAGTACACTTCCCCCTACTTAGAAACCGTAATGCCAGAGGGGAGAACCCCAGAAACTACAAACGGGACGTGGAAAGGGAAGGGTTGGGAGGGGGAGAAAAGGGAAGACAAAGGGGGTATGGGATAGGAAAGGGGGGATGGGATAGGGAAGGGAGGAGTGGGGGATAATTGGGTTCAGTCTGAGGAAGGAGACCAAAGGGTTTAATTCCTTAGACCAAGAGCCTCTTCACTGCATCAAGGACCCCCCTTGAAAAGGAAATAATTTGTGTAAGAGTGTGCTGTGTGACTAAGTTATCAATACAGAGGCATCTTGTTTGGCTCCAAGGCAAAGCTTCGGTTGTGATTTAAGAAGAATTTTAGGGAAAAATGGAGGAATGATAGTTTGGAATGGGGTAATATCCCATGGAGCGGGGAAGTGCCACTGTTGCCTTACTTGACATAGATCATGTAGCTGGTTCATGTGGAGGTCAGTTCCAATTTTTTCTATCCATCTGGAGGGGTGTTCACCAATGCTGAGGAAAGTTTGGAGGGCTTCTGTGCAGGGGTTTGAATGGGCTAGCCTAAGCATATTGACCCCAATGAAGATATTTCTTTCAGTAACATGATCTTAGATGCTTGGAATATCAAGTTCTTTCCACATATTTAAAATTTTGGCAGTACGAGGGCATCCTAGGATAAACCTCATTGCTTCGTTCTGCAGTTTTTCCAGGACTCCAAGCTTCCAGTCAGACACAAGAGCAAGTAGTGGCACAGCATAATCAACCAATTTTCTAATATAAGCAAGATACATCATTTTCACAATTTTAGCACCATACCTTGGATGAAAACCTGCCACAACTCTAAGTGCTCTCAGCCTTTCTTTGTATTGGCGACAAAGTCTCGTTACAACAGGTCCAAGTAGTGGGACCTCAAAGCCTAGATACGCGTATCTGATTACATATTCTAGAAGAGACCCATTATGCAACTGGATCTGGCGAACTGTGCCTTTCTGTCAAGGACGCCTATTGAGTATTTTTGTTTTATCAGTAGAGAATATCAACCCCAGGTCCTGACACGAGGCTAATACAGTGGACCCCCGAGTTTCGTAAAAACTTCACTCCTGAAGTCTGCTCAAGTGCCATTACCGAACGAATTTACTCCCTTAAGGAAAAATTTCACGTAGGTTAGTCTATTTCAGACCCCCAAAAATACACTTCCACAAGAACTTACAAAATTATACTTACATAATTGCACGATTTCCGGGGTATTCGTTAACCGAGGGTCCACTGTACGTACATGGCTAAGGATGTTTTGGGTGTTGGAGAATCCGGTGGTGTGAATTATATCATCAGCAAAACTAATCGTATAACGATGGGGCTGGTTGGGCATAGCATTAAGTTTTTTTTTTATTAACACATCGGCCGATTCCCACCAAGGCAGGGTGGCCCGAAAAAGAAAAACTTTCATCATCATTCACTCCATCACTGTCTTGCCAGAAGGGTGCTTTACACTACAGTTATAAAACTGCAACATTTACACCCCTCCTTCAGAGTGCCGGCACTGTACTTCCCATCTCCAGAACTCAAGTCCGGCCTGCCGGTTTCCCTGAATCCCTTCATAAATGTTACTTTGCTCACACTCCAACAGCACGTCAAGTATTAAAAACCATATGCCTCCATTCACTCCTATCAAATACGCTCACACATGCTTGCTGGAAATCCAAGCCCTCGCACACAAAACTTCCTTTACCCCTCCCTCCAACCTTTCCTAGGCCGACCCCTACCCCGCCTTCCCTCCACTACAGATTTATACACTCTCGAAGTCACTCTGTCTCGTTCCATTCTCTTTACATGTCCAAACCACCTCAACAACCCCTCCTCAGCTCTCTGGACAATCGTTTTGGTAATCCCGCACCTCCTCCTAATTTCCAAACTCCGAATTCTCTGCATTATATTCACACCACACATTGACCTCAGACATGACATCTCCACTGCCTCCAGCCTTCTCCTCGTTGCAACATTCATCACCCATGCTTCACACCCATATAAGAGCGTTGGTATAACTATACTCTCATACATTCCCTCTTTACTTCCATGGACAAGGTTCTTTGTCTCCACAGACTCGAGTGCTCCACTCACCTTTTCCCCTCATCAATTCTATGATTCACCTCATCCTTCATAGACCCATCCGCCGACATGTCCACTCCCAAATATCTGAATACATTCACCTCCTCCATACTCTCTCCCTCCAATCTGATATCCAATCTTTCGTCACCTATTCTTTTGTTATCCTCATCACCTTACTCTTTCCTATATTCACTTTCAATTTTCTTTTTACACACCCTACCAAATTCATCCACCAACCTCTGCAGCTTCTCTTCAGAATCTCCCAAAAGCACAGTGTCATCAGCAAAAGCAACTGTGACAACTCCCACTTTGTATTTGCTCTTTATCTTTTAGCCCAACACCTCTTGCCAAGACCCTCGCATTCACTTCTCTTACAACCCCATCTATAAATATATTGAACAACCACGGTGACATCCACATCCTTGTCTAAGGCCCACTTTTACTGGGAAATAGTCCCCTTCCCTCCTACACACTCTAACCTGAGCCTCACTATCCTCATAAAAACTCTTCACTGCTTTCAGTAACCTTCCTCCTATTCCATACACCTGCAACATCTGCCACATTGCCCCCTATCTACCCTATCATACGCCTTTTCCAAATCCATAAATGCCACAAAAACATCTTTACCCTTATCCAAATACTGTTCACCTATATGTTTCACTGTAAACACTTGGTCTACACACCCCTACCTTTCCTAAAGCCCCTTGTTCATCTGCTATCCTGCTTTCTGTTTTACTCTTAATTCTTTCAATAATAACTCTACCATACACTTTACCAGGTACACTCAACAGACTTATTCCCCTATAATTTTTGCACTCTCTTTTGTCCCCTTTGCCTTTATACAAAGGAACAATACACGCTCTCTGCCAATCCCTAGGTACCTTACCCTCTTCCATACATTTATTAAATAATAGCACCAACCACTCCAAAATTATATCCCCACCTGCTTTTAACATTTCTATCTTTATCCCATCAATCCCAGCTGCCTTACCCCCTTTCATTCTACCCACTGCCTCACGAACTTCCCCTACACCCACAACTGGCTCTTCCACACTCCTACAAGATGTTATTCCTCCTTGCCCTACACACGAAATCACAGCTTCCCTGTCTTCATCAACATTTAACAAATCCTCAAAATATTCTCTCCATCTTCCCGATACCTCTAACTCTCCATTTAATAAGTAAAGCATTAATTAGAATATTGAATAGAGTGGGACTGAGCACACCTCCCTGTGGGGTTCCAAATTCAAAATCTTTAGTTACACTTCTATGTCCCTGCAACACAGATGACTTTCTATTGGACAGGTAGCCTTTAATCCAGTGGAGAAGCCATCCTCCAACATCCATTCTGGCAAGTTCACTAATGATTACATGTCAGCTGGCTACATCAAAAGCAGATTTAAGGTCAAGGAAGGTAGTGTATGAGCTGTCAGTGTGCCGAGTGAGAAAGGTGGTTATGCAATGATGCACACTCCTTCCATTCATCCATTCATGAAACAATGCAACCAGGGAGACAAAATTGCTTAATTCTGTGCATGAGACAATTAAGAATTGTCCTCTCGAATGTTTTACACAAGCAGCTAATAAGAGATATTGGGTGAAATGCATTTTGTTGATTGGGCTTTGGAATGGGAATGATGAGGCTGTTGGTCCAAGATTTAGGGAGCTTCCTAGTTACATGGCTCATGTTGTATAATTCAAGTAAAGGACTACCTGGTACTCGACCTAGCCATCTGAGTATGTTGTAAGTAATGCCAACCTCACCAGGCGACGTGGAGTTGCTCTTTGTTAGTGCCGCATCAAGTTCAAAGTTAGTGAAAGGAATGTTACAGTCATCTTCCTTGCTGAACATAAAACAAATCAGTCTCTCTATTGCATCATGCTTGTCCATTAATTTTATCTGTGTGATACTGGGAAGATTGTCATAGATAGACAGCAGCCCAAGCACTGACTAACTCATTCGCTCTATGTAAGGGATGAGGGTGAGGGATCTGACCAGTTCTGTTACCCTTAATTCTATTTATGTCCCTCCATGCCCGGCTAAGTGGGGTGTGAGCATGAGACCAGTTTAGTTTAATATCTTTATTATGCACCCTATTACCCATCCTGTGGGTGGCAGTCAGAAGATTACAGAGGTACATAATGGGTCCAGGGACTGGACCCCAAAGTTTTGATAGCTGAATAAGTTACAAAGGTAATGAACTCCAGGTAGATCTGGTCACAATCATGACAAATTACAAAGGTAATGAATCATCTACACTTCTATACATGGTACCACTGGCAAATTTTTCCCAGTCTGTTTGATGCAGCTCTGCCATACGCGCTCTGGAAGCAGCAAGGGCAGTTTGGAAGAGTTTCAGCATTCCAGGGGTACGATGTTTTCTATAGGCTAGGCCTATTCTGCGAGCTGTACGTTTCAATGTTCGAAGTTTAACATCATTGTAATAGGTATGGTTTGTATAGGAGGTATGATCACGATCTCTGACTCTCATCTGAGCTTCAGCAGCAGCACGGTTGCCCTCGCTCATCATCGGGTACTCAGAGTTGTCGAGGTTGTCACGATCATACACATCCAACTCGGGAATATGACGGTAGTCGCTGTGAAATATATTAGTGTTATATTCGTGGGAAAGAATTAAATAAACTTGGAAAATATAATACAGTGGACCCCCGAGTTTCGGTCACCTCGGAAATTGAACAATTATGTAAGTGTAATATTGTAAGTGTATTTTTAGGGGTCTGAAATGCACTAACCTACTTGACATTATTCCTTAAGGGAGTAAATTCGTTCGGTAATGGCACTTGAGCAGCCTTCTGGAATGAATTATGACCGAAACTCGGGGGTCCACTGTATCTGGGGAATGGAAGGTAGTCATTCCTTAGATCAAAGTCATTCAACAACACTAAGGCACTGAGATGACCACCTCTTGCTAAAGATTTAAGCACAGAGTTCAGTACTGTACCCCTTTATGATGTTTCACATTTTTGCTGCCCTTCAACCAAGTCATTGTTCATTATGATTGGTGCTTTTACCACTCTTCCATCATTTTTGCAAAACAGTTGTGTAAGGGAAGGGCAACCAGTACCGTATTCTAAAGCAAGTATTGTATGTAGTGTATTTATTTTATCTGTTTTTTATGCCTAGCTGTATTGAGCACTTACTGTAAACACATTATCAGCATTTTAGACACATTTCATAATGAATAAAAAAGGCTCTTTATCCATTCACTAGTGATTTTTGCTTATCTTCAGTGGTCGGAAAGCTAAGAGCCATACAAACAGGGCCATCCTGTACTCCGTTATCCAGCCCATGTTTATATATGCAATGTTCTTTAAGTAAGAATGAAAAATCTATCTGTACTGTATAGGGACTCAAATGTTACAGTTTACCCAGCCTTAGGACATCAAAGGTCAGATAGTCCTATCAAAAATGTAAACTTTTCAAGACAAGTTTATTTCTCTGCATACTGTACCAAGTGTGCTTTACATATTTTGAACATTGTGAACAAGCCACTATAAAATAAGTTGTCTAGTCAGAACATAACCAACAACTGTACTCTTTAAACTTATTACAATAATTGCAATTGTTATACATTTCAGATTTAAAATAAATTTTATTTGTATTAAAAAATAAGAAATTAAACAATTTATTAAATAACTGAAGACTAATACAATAATAATAATTACAGATTGAAAAAAAATTCTATGATTTAAAATGAAATAAAATACTGGTTAAAGAATTAAGTAATAAAATTAATAGTAGCATTAAAGGCAAGTACAAAATAAGATGGCAGGTGGCACAATTATTGTACAGTAAAGTGCTAAACCCACAAGGCAGGTGGCACAATTATTGTAGTACAATAAAGTGCTAAACCCACAAGGCAGTTGGCACAATTATTGTAGTACAGTGAAGTGCTAAACCCACAAGGCAGGCAGCACAATTATTGTAGTACAGTGAAGTGCTAAACCCACAAGGCAGGCAGCACAATTATTGTAGTACAGTGAAGTGCTAAACCCAAAAGGCAGGCAGCACAAGTATTGTAGTACAGTGAAGTGCTAAACCCACAAGGCAGGCGGCACAATTATTGTAGTACAGTGAAGTGCTAAACCCACAAGGGTGACACTACATGCCAAGAGGAAAGACCTGAAACTGGAGGTTCATTGCTCCAATAAAACAATAAACCTATACTAATTATATTCTGGCAAGACAGTTATTGAGTGAATGATGGTGAATGTTTTTTTTTTTCCTAACCTAGGAACTTAGCAAAATAATGCTATAATACAAACCTCAATAATATATATTCAGTAATTTAAACTTTATTTCAATGTTCTTGAAAGGCTAAACAACTTTTCATGTGACTTATTTTATTAAACTCGAACAGAATTTTTATAAATACTTTTCCATATTATCCCCCAAAAGTTCTTCTCCATCTTCCTCTTCCACTGGCAAGTTGTTCCCCAAGAGGTCACTCTCATCCTCAAACGCCGGCAAGTCACACCCTGGAGAGGTCACAGGGTCAACGTTTGACCCCTGGGAGGATCGATGGCGGCAGCAGCTTGACACACTGGATGTGGCAGCCTCGGGAAAACTCATGGCAGCTGATGGTGATGTAGGTTGATCCTGGAAAAACAATTATTATTATCATCCATGTAGAAATTTGTCTGGACTGCCTCCTTGTAAGCTGATAATTTCCCCTGGCAAGTACTGTTGACCAGACACTCTGAGACTAATCCTCTCAGGCTCACAAAGTGGCTTATAGGACACATTTCTAGATGCAAGTGATCTTGCTTGAAATTCCTAACTACATGCACTATTGTGGTTTAGCGCTTCTTTTGATTATAATAATAATAATACATGCACTATTAACCCTTTGACTGTCGGAGACCCCTTTCTGAAACTGTCATTTCCTGTCGCAAAATATTTGAATTTTTTTTTTTTTTTTTTTATCAAAATGTTAAGATTATTTTTCTGATTGTTTAAATCCCCCCAAAAAAATGTTTGCGATCAGTACTTGCCAAGATATAGAGCAGTAAAGTTGGCAAAAAATGAGCCTCGTATGGCAACAGCGACAAATGCCGCTCACCCGGTAAACTTTGGTTTACTTCCTTTCGTAGGTTTCTTGTTTTTTCACTATTTTATTTTTTTACGTAACTTATGTGGCCTGTGAGACCAAAGTAAGGTGCAATGCTTATATAAACTAATCAATGTAACCTGCTTATAAAAACCAATCAATGTAATCTGCTTATATAAATCAATCAATGTAACCTTATATAAACAAATCAATGTAATCTGCTTATATAAACCAATCATTGCTTATATATGAGGATAGACTAACGCCATACTATATATACACTCGTTGTATGCAACACAATAATTGCACAAACATTAGTATCATTATATTGTTTACAAAACTTGTTTACACCAACCAACAATAAAAAAAAATTGTTTATTACTATTGTTCTATAATATATATACACATATATAATGACTGGACACTTTCCATCAACTGCAATTAGCACTTCAAAGCTCCAAGCTATGTGTGTGTGTGTGTGTGTGTGTGTGGACATCTAAATTTGCTGAGTCAGGGTAAGGCAGCTGTCAAAATGAGGCAGCTACTGTGAAAAGCTCTGTTCCACAAGGCACAGTACTTGCTCCCATCCTATTCCTCATCCTCATATCAGACATTGACAGGGATATAAGCCACAGTGCTGTGTCTTCCTTTGCAGATGACACCCGAATCTGTATGACAGTGTCCACCGTTGAAGACACTGCAAGACTCCAAGCAGACATAAACCAAATCTTTAAATGGGCTGCAGAAAACAATATGAAGTTCAATGATGAGAAATTTCAATTACTCAGATACGGAAAACGTGAAGAAATTAAAATCTCATCGGAGTACAAAACTAATTCCAACCACACAATAGAGCGAAAAACTAATGTCAAAGACCTGGGAGTGATCATGTCAGAGGATCTCACCTTCAAGGACCATAACAATGTAGCAATTGCATCTGCTCGAAAAATGACAGGATGGATAATGAGAACCTTCAAAACCAGGGATGCCAAGCCCATGTTAACACTTTACAGATGGCTTGTTCTATCTAGGCTGGAATATTGCTGCACACTAACTGCACCTTTCAAGGCGGGTGAAATTGCTGACCTTGAAAATGTGCAGAGAACCTTCACCGCACGCATAAGTGCGATAAACCACCTCAACTACTGGGAACGCTTGAAGTTCCTAAACCTGTACTCTCTAGAATGCAGGCGGGAGAGATACATTATTATATACACATGGAAAATTCTCGAGGGCTTAGTACCAAACTTGCACACAAAAATCACTCCGTACGAAAGCAAAGACTCGGCAGGCGATGTAACATCCCCCAATGAAGAGCAGGGTGCCACTAGCACGTTGAGGGACAACACAATAAGTGTGAGGGGCCCAAGATTGTTCAACTGCCTCCCAGCATACATCAAGGGGATTACCAACAAGCCCCTGGCTGTCTTCAAGCAGGCACTGGACAGGCACCTCAAGTCGGTACCGGATAGCCGGGCTGTGGTTCGTACGTTGGACTGC
>WNWK01033479.1:0-21123 GCA_009830355.1 Cherax destructor | reverse complement strand
TTTGGTCTGTCTGTCAGAATTTTGGGGCAGGTTTAGGATTGAGTGGATTTTGTCTGGAAGAGGTGGGTTGGACCTGGTTGAAGTCTTGGATGTAGTGGATGAGGAGTGGGGAGGGGTGGTCGTGGGGGCAGCAGGAGGGTGTTGGTGGGAAGGGTTGATGTGAAGAGGTTGGGGAGGAGGAGAGCTGGTGGGGTAGGAAGAGGTGATGAGAGAGAGGTCGGAGAGGGTTGGGGGGGCTTAGAAGACAAGCAGAAAGGGGGGATAATTGAGAGGAAGGTTGTTAGCATTCAAGATTAGGTTAAGGATATGTGAGTAGTCTGATTGGTAAGCGAGAGATCACCATCCCAAGTAAGCAGCAGTGGCGACTTGACAGTTAGTTTTGTAGTCTATAGTGGGTATAGGTGTAGGTGGAAAAGGTGCTTGTAGTCTGTGTGTTGGTGTTTGATGTGTGTTAGAATAGAGAAAGGGTTTGGGGAAGAAGAGGTAGACCAAGTGCGTGGGTAGCCCAGCTATTGTGGGTGGGGGACGGAGGGTTTGGTAGGGAGAGGAGAGGTGAGAGGGGGTTGGGGAGGGAGGGGGTTGGCTTGCTCTGAGGGAGGAGAGAATGTCTTTTAGTAGGGCAGGAATTTGCAACTGCAGTGTGTGACCCCGCAGTTAGAACATTTAAGGAGAGGTTGCATGTATTCCAAAGTGGCCAGTTGCTGAACATCTGGAGCAAATTTGTGTGGATGTGCATGTATTTTTGTCGTGTCCGAATTTGTAGCATTTTAGACATTGTGTGATGGGGTGGAAGTTTGGAGTGAAGAGAATGTTTGGAGGAATGCGAATAGTCTTGGCAAGGATTCCTTGGTTGAAGAGAATAGAGGCGTCAGAAGGAGTTGAACAGCGTATTTTGAGGATGGTAGAGTTATCAGGTCTGTAAATATCGTCAACAGAGACTTTGTTCTTAGTACAAATGTCTTTGATTAAGTCTTCTTTGTTTGTGTCATAGGCAGTCAGGAGAGAATAGTCTACATGTTTAGCAATGACCGTACTTTTGGCACGGTGTTCAGGAGACCAAATAATAGTTAAGCCGGCGTCTAGCAGTTGTTGTCTGGTCGAGGTTGAGGTGTACGTTTCGTAGGATTGTCTGTCAAGAAGGAGTTTGAAGCCTGAGTGTGTCTTAAAGATTTTAAGTTGAGGTTCACCCGTGATCTGGAATAATAAATTTTTAGGATGGTTAGTGGCATCAGAATTAGAGTATTTGAGGTTCAGCGAGAAAGAATTGGGTTTGGAAGAGGCAGAGGTAGGATAGGCCTTAGAGGCAGGAGAGGGCGGTAGAAGGGAGTGGGAAGGGGAGGAGGTGGAAGGCATCAGAGGCATCATCTAGTTGCGTAAAGATGTGGCGGTGACAAAGGCAAGTACGTGTGAAGTAGTAGACACGCGTACTTGCCTGGCTATTACTTTAATTAAAGTTTGCTTGTAGAGTCTGATACTGGAGGCGCAAGACACTGAGGAGGTGAACTGTAGCTTGATGGGGCACTGTATGCCCTGAGAGGAGAGCCAACACTGGCTGTGAGCGACGAGGAGAGGCACCACTGGCTGTATGGCTTGGAGACTTCAGGCAGCAACAGGAGTGCAGAGGGAGGCTACCTGCCCTTGGGTAGGCAGCCACCGACGCACCAATCCTGGAGGCGCAGGACACTGAGGAGGTGAACTGTAGCTTGATGGGGCACTGTATGCCCTGAGAGGAGAGGCACACTGACTGTGAGCGGCGAGGAGAGGCACCACTGGCTGTATGGCTTGGAGACTTCAGGGGCAGGGGTACCAATTTTTTTTTTTTTCTGTTCGTCCGATTTCGTTCATTTTTTTTGCACGTAAAGACGTGTTTATAGACCTTATTGTCTGTGAGTTTCAATAAGATTGCCCTAAAAACAAAAGAGAAAAAATATTTACTGAAAGTTCCATTTAAAAGTTACCCCAGCATAAATGGCACAACAAAAGGTGGATTTGAGACTTGGTACGTATAAAACAATGCTAATGTTATTTTATCACGGAAGGTATTCGTGTAATTATCTTTAGTTATTCTACAAAAAAATAAAGTTCCTCAGTTTTGTTATATGAAAATATCTTGCCCTTTACTCCACTCAAATCAAAAATTATTTGGAATATTGCAAATTTCTCTTAGTGCAAATTTAAAACTATCATTGTTTTATGGTTCCTGTCAATATTATTGCATTTACTTCAATAATAAATGGTGGGCTTCATCAAATAGGTCAATAACTTGCTTCCGAGATAGCGCGTGAAACGCCTCCGGCTCGGAAATATTTTTTCGCGAAAATCGGTGTAGTTTTAGTGTCTAGTGGTGTTCTAGAGTTGTTATCCCCTCCAATACACCGTTTTCTCTTACTCAATGTCCGTCTATGTCATAGAAGACGAAATGATGAAGGGGAAATAATTTGATATCGAAAATCCTGGAAGTACAGTCGCCTTGTTACGGCCTATTTTATTAGTTCTAGAGTATATATCATGTTTATATGTGTTTTTTAGTGTTTATTTAGTCATTTTAGATGATATTAGATGATATTAGCGTAATAAGAAAAAAGATTCCTGGCACCCGGGAGTAGCCAGAGCGGGAATGCTGGAGCGCATTCCTGATTGGCTCCCACTACCCGGGAAGCTCCACCCACACTCATATAGTGCCATATAGTCAATTATAACATTAAGATAAGATAAGATTTCTTCGGATTTTTAACCCCGGAGGGTTAGCCACCCAGGATAACCCAAGAAAGTCAGTGCGTCATCGAGGACTGTCTGTCTTATTTCCATTGGGTCCTTAATCTTGTCCCCCAGGATGCGACCCACACCAGTCGACTAACAACCCAGGTACCTATTTGCGCTAGGTGAACATGACAACAGGTGTAAGGAAACACGTCGAAATGTTTCCACCCGCCGGAATCGAACCCGGGCCCTGTGGTGAAGCGAGCTCAAGCCACCAGACCACCTATTGCTACAAGTAATAGCAATAAAAACGGAAAAAAAACGAAAAAAATTACAGAATGCAACAGTCATGTTGGTGGCGCAGATGTCACCATACATGATATAAATGGCTGTAATTCCTTGTAGAAACATCGTAGAACATTGATTCTGGTACCATTGTGTAGCCAGAGTTAAGCTATTTTTCTATACCAATAACTCAATTTTCATATTTTTCGAATATTTTTCGCTCGCTGCGAGAGACGGTTACCCCCCCTTCAGGCAGCAACAGGAGTGCAGAAGGAGGCTTCCTGCCCTTGGGTAGGCAGCCACCGCGCACCAATCCTGATGGTGAAGATGAAGACGAAGGTCCAGCAGCACCCCTCTAAGGGAAAAGTCACTCCCAAACACAAGGTAATTAGAGGCGAAATCGATGATGACAGGCGAGATCGTTTGAAGTGTGATCGTTGGCCTCCTGTATGATTGATGTGAGGAACTAAGGGACACAAAGAACGAATCAATAAGTTCAGGTAAGATCCCAATGGGATGAGCGGGGAAGACGGTACAGACGAAGAATAGCTCTGGAGAGGAGTCTTCTTAGTCGAGAAATAGAGCCAGGGCTTAACCCAGCAGCTAAGGCGATCGTGGGCAGACTTGAGAACAGGAATAGCAGGCTCTCCTGTTGGTGAGACTTCTGTGGGGTGAGCGGGAGGACGGGACAGGCTAAGATTAGCGCTAGAGAGAGTGAGATATTGACCAGGGCTTAACCCAGCAGCTAAGGCGAATGTGGGTCAGAGGGGCGAACAGCTCAAGGTACCTGACATAGAATCAAAAGGTTATTTGTAAATAGGGTTAGGAGCAGGTTCATACATGGAATAGAAAAGGTTGTGTTGGTTTGTGGGTCTACAATGTCTTCCAAGGAGAGAGGTCCAGTAGTCATGTCGTGTCTCAAGTTTGTCTATCTGTCTGTCACTGAGAGTCTTCCAGTACAGATTCAGCGCAGGGATGTCTAACTGGGCATGGGAGACTCGCTGTGGCGAAGTCCTCCCATCTGACATCACACCCAGCGCAGAGCCTTGTTCTGAACGCTCAGTTTAAGTAAGTTTGTTTTGGCTGCAAGAGAGGGCTGAGGAGAGTAAGTTATCAGCGGACGATTAGGGATGTGTAGAGGTGTAGTTTGGTGCGTTGGGAGGCATGTTGCAGCTTTAGAGGCCGCAAGGGCCGCTAGCTACTGCATGCTTTGAGTGAATGTGTCTGTTTAAGCAAAGGAGGTAGTCAAGATTAATGCCAAGGACTGTGACAGATTGTGTGATGGGGATGTAGGTGCGGGTGTCAGCTTTTCTGAGCTCGACAGGTAATGGAGGATCACGTTTCCCATAGTTAAAATATGTAATGCTGATTTAGCTGCATTGGTTTTGATCCTCCATTTTTGTTCCCAGAAGGCAATCCTGTCGACCTCATTCTGTGTTTTGTGTGAGAGTGTATCTATATTGGCGTGAGTGGTGAGTTGTGTAATGTCGTCTGCATAGGCTAGTGTGATGGAGTTGTAGTATACAGGTGTTGGAATGTCGTTAGTGTATAAAATGTAGAGGGTAGGGAGAGGACAGATCCCTAGGGTACTCCAGCATTTAGTGTGAAGTAGGCAGAGTAGCAGCCTTGGAATTTGATTCTCATGGTCGGCCGTCAAGGAAGTTGCAGAGGAGTTTACGAGTAGTGAGAGGCAGGTTAAAGTTAGTGCAGAGTTTGTGTTTGAGCCCTACATGCCAGACAGTGTCAAAAGCTTTTTCAACGTCTTTTCCAACCAGGGCTGTCCTGTTTCTTTGTTTTGTGTTTATGTGGATGTAGTTGAGAATGATGTTAATGGCATCCTGTGTAGATCTGTGAGTTCTGAAGCCAAACTTGCCGTTAGAAAGAAGTGAGTTGTGTTCCAGGTATCTGCGAAGACGATGGTTGATGAGTTTTTCAAAGAGTTTTCCTAATGTTTCGAGGAGGCTGATAGGGCGATAGTTTCTAGGGTCAGAGTGGTCTTTATTGGGTTTGGGAAGGAGGATAGCGGTAGCAGCTTTGAAGAGTGAAGGAAGTAACCAGAAGCAAGGGAGGCATTGAGTAATGATAGAGTCAGGAAGGTGTTTTAGGATAATATGGTTTAGGCCAGAGGCACCAGAGCCTTGGGAGGAAGGTGTCTGAGGAGAGTTTTAATGTCTGTGTTGGTGAAAGGAGTGTCGAGTTCTTGGGAGGAGGTAAGGAGTCCAGATGGATGTGGCTGTCTGGTGTTGTTTCGTGTGTGTGTGTAGTGTTCCAGTGTTCTATGTTCTGAATGTGTTGGATGGCGTTAGGGGTGGGTGGGTGAGAGTGGAAGATGTTCTCCCAGATGTGTTTGAAGATGTTTGTAGCAGCCTGCGGGTCTGAGATGTGTGTGTTGTTGTGGCTGATGTGTTTGAATTTGTTGGTGGGAGTGGTACCTCTGATTTTTTTTATAAAGTTCCAGAAGGCTTTGGAGTTTTTAATTCGCTGTTTGTCTGCTTGTAGTATGAGCTGTGACCAATGAGAGTTGTGGTCTTCGTCTAGACTGTGTAGAATGTTGTTTCTGAGGTAAGTGAGATCTAATCGGACTTGATTAAATGTATGTGTGTTGTAGAGGAAGCGGTTGTGGTAGCAGATAATTAATCATCTTGTTCCGATTGAGGGTTTGAAAAAATAACGAGTGGTGTGAGTTTTCTTTGGTATTGCAGAGTTGGCTGCTTGTGTAATGGTGTCCTGGATGAGATCAAGCTGAGTGTCAATGTCAGAGATAGGTTTGTTGTTGTAGTCATAGGTGAGGTTGGTATTATCTATATATTGTTTGAAAGCATCCCAGTCAGCGTTCTTGTAGGAGAAGGAAGGTCTGGCTGGAATGAGGATAGGGTTGGAAGAGATGTGTAAGATGACTGGGATGTGATCAGAGCCTGTAATAGGGCCAGGTGAGATGTAGTGTTGAAAGAGAGAGCTAGCTCGGTTTGCCAGAATGATATCGGGTTTGCCTTGGCCCATGTCTACCTGGAGTCTACCTGGAGAGAATTCCAGGGGTTAACGCCCCCGCGGCCCGGTCTGTGACCAGGCCTCCTGTTGGACCAGAGCCTGATCAACCAGGCTGTAACTGCTGGCCGCACGCAGTCCAACGTACGAACCACAGCCCGGCTGATCACGTACCGACTTGAGGTGCCTGTGGTTGTAGACGGTGTTGAAGTCTGGGCCGAGGTGAATTAAGTGTTTATGGTTTGTGAAGTTGAGTAATTGGTGACCAAGTTGGTTGTTACTGGTGTGATGAAAGGCGTTGTGTTTGGCATTCATGTCAGCTAGTAGGTATGTTGGTGTGTTGGTGTTAGTTGAAGACTAAGGAAAGGTCGTGTATGTTGAGAATAGTGTTTCGGCGAGCATAGGGTAGTGAAGAAGATGAAGGGGCCAAGGTGGGTGTGTATTCTGACCGCAAGACAGTGTTGCTGAATAAAAGGGATTGGGAGAAATTCATGTTTTATGTTGGATTTGACAAGGATGGCAACCCCATCGTGGGGATCGTAGGGGGACTGTAGTGCAGTATAACCATAATGACGGATACGTTGAGGGGCTTTGAGGCAGGTGTTGTTTAGTAAGACAATATCTGGCCTCTCTGCTTCAAGGAGTTCGGCCAGTAGGTGTCTAATTATAAAGTAAGAACGTACGTTGAACTGAATCACCTTTAACATGATTTAATGGTTTCGTCGTAGCAAAGTTAATGTCTGGGGAGGAGTTTAGAATAAAGCCCGTGATAGGGGTGCCATCGGTGGATGTGTGTTTGTGGGTGCTACGGACCCTCTTCCTAGACGGGGAGGAAGAGATGGATCTGCTTTTATGTTCTTTGGTCTGTCTGTCAGAATTTGGGGCAGGTTTAGGATTGAGTGGATTTTGTCTGGAAGAGGTGGAGTTGGACCTGGTTGAAGTCTTGGATGTGGTGGATGAGGAGTGGGGAGGGGTGGTCGTAGGGGCAGCAGGAGGGGTGTTGGTGGGAAGGGTTGATGTGAAGAGAGTTGGGGAGGAGGAGAGCTGGTGGGGGTAGGAAGAGGGGTGATGAGAGAGAGGTCGGAGGGAGAGGTTGGAGGGGGCTTAGAAGAGAAGCAGGAAGGAGGGATAATTAGAGAGGGAAGGTTGTTAGCATTCAAGATGAGGTTAAGGATATGTGAGTAGTCTGATTGGTAAGCTTGAGAGATCACCATCGCAGAGTAAGCAGCAGTGGCGACTTGACAGTTAGTTTTGTAGTCTATTGTGGGTATAGGTGTAGGTGGAGAGGTGCTTGTAGTCTGTGTGTTGGTGTTTGATGTGTGTAGAATAGAGAAAGGGTTTGGAGAAGAAGAGATAGACCAAGTGGGTGGAGTAGCCCAGGCATTGTGGGTGGGGGAGGGAGGCTTGGTAGGGGAGAGAGGTGCAGGGAAGGGGTTGGGGAGGGAGGGGGGTTGGCTTGCTCTGAGGGAGGAGAGAATGTCTTTTTTAGTAGGGCAGGAATTTGCAACTGCAGTGTGTGACCCGCCGCAGTTAGAACATTTAAGGGAGAGGTTGCATGTATTCCAGAAGTGGCCAGTTGCTGAACATCTGGAGCAAATTTGTGTGGATGTGCATGTATTTTTGTCGTGTCCGAATTTGTAGCATTTTAGACATTGTGTGATGGGGTGGAAGTTTGGAGTGAAGAGAATGTTTGGAGGAATGCGGATAGTCTTGGCAAGGATTCCTTGGTTGAAGAGAATAGAGGCGTCAGAAGGAGTTGAACAGCGTATTTTGAGGATGGTAGAGTTATCAGGTCTGTAAATATCGTCAACAGAGACTTTGTTCTTAGTACTAATGTCTTTGATTAAGTCTTCTTTGTTTGGCATAGGCAGTCAGGGGGAGAATAGTATACATGTTTAGCAGTGACCGTACTTTTGGCACGGTGTTCAGGAGTCCAAATAATAGTGAAGCCGGCGTCTAGCAGTTGTTGTCTGGTCGAGGTTGAGGGTACGTTTCGTAGGATAGTCTGTCAGAAGGAGTTTGAAGCCTGAGTGTGTCTTAAAGATTTTAAGTTGAGGTTCACCCGTGATCTGGAATAATAAATTTTTAGGATGGTTAGTGGCATCAGAATTAGAGTATTTGAGGTTCAGGAGAAAGAATTGGGTTTGGAAGAGGCAGAGGTAGGATAGGCCTTAGGAGGCAGAGAGGGCGGTAGAGGGGAGTGGGAAGGGGAGGAGGTGGAAGGCATCGAAAGGCATCATCTAGTTGCGTAAAGATGTGGCGGAAAAGGCAAGTACGTGTGGAGTAGTAGACACGCGTACTTGCCTGGCTTTAGATTTTGCCACCGAAGTGGCTAGTTTTGCACCCCATATCCATCCTGTGGACGGTAGCGCAAGAGCATATGGATACACAAAAGGCCTAGGCACTAGGTCCCAAAGGGGTTAATAATTGTACATTTGGGTTTATATCTAGATTTCAATTATCTGTTACAAGCAAATTTAGGAAATTTGCTTAGTATAACTGGTATCTTATTTTCATTAATAAGATATCTTGACATGTCACATAGGTTATTATACTGTCTATCTCTATATTCCTCAATAAGTGGACAATTAAGCACATAGTGTTCAAGACAGTGACCATATGCCTGATCATATAATTTGCGTTTAGTTTGATCATCATCTGTGTGTCTCCCAAACTGCCAGAAGTACTTGTAGCCAAGCCTAAGCCTGGCCACTACAACATCAGTCAGTCTGTTCACATTGCAAGTTGCTCCATAAACATACTTATCTACGTTCATGTTATCATAGTGGGATATAGATCTACTCAGGCTTCTAACTGCATTCCTATAGCTATCATTTTCATTTTTTATTTCTCTCCTAATATTATTCCTAATGCTAGACACAGATATACCAAAGTTATATTCTACATTCTCCTTATGGGTGCTCTTCTTGGCTAACATATCAACTTTATCATGAAGGAGTAATCCAATGTGTGACGGAATCCATAGCAAATGTACATTAATTCATTTGTCCCGGATTTTTGAGTATCTATACCTGGCTTCTCCAATGAGCATGCTGTCATTATATGAGTCAAGAGCCTTCAATGATGACATAGAATCAGTAATGATGATAGAGTCAAGCTCAGTGTCATAAGTTAGCTTTAGTGCCATTAGGATTGCAAACAATTCAGTTTGCAGTGTAGACGCGGGAGAATCTATAGAGTTAGGGGAGGTATGAACTAGATTAGTGCGAAGAGTGTTAGTCTGGCAGAAAGGTAAGTTTGATGTCTAAGGAACTGAGAGAGTTGTTGAGATTAAAGAGACCAGAGATGTAGGGAAGGCAGAGAACAGGAGAGTTCCCAGGAGTAGAGGATTTAAGATAGAAGAAAGTCCGTTTGGCACGAGGAAAATGAATTATGAAGAGTGAAAATTTTTGCTTCAAGGAACTGAGGATCACAAATGCGGAGAGCACGGAGAAAGAGGGAGATAAGAACACTTTTCTTGACAGAGGAGGCATGATAAGAAAAGTAGTGAATGTACATGCTACTGTGCATAGGCTTTTATGGCATTTATGTTAATGTAAGAATTTATAATTTTGTACCAAGAGAAACTTTGAAAACCTACCTAACTTTATTACAACAAGCGCAATTTAATTTAGCCTAACCCAACTAAATATATTTAAGATACGTTAACATTAATTTAATAATAAACAAATACAATGAAATATATTTTTTTGGTTATGTTCAGAATGATTTTGGCGAAATTATTGCATACACAAATTTTCACTTGTCTTATATGGCAAGAAGAGCGTTGCTATTTAAGCCAATATCGCAAATTTTACCTAGGATTAAAAGATATAACTCGTAGTAGTTAGACTGTTGGGTTTAGTCCTGACTCTTTCTCTTCTACTTCAGCTTTTCCTCTCACCGGCTATTCTTCTTCTGTCCCCACTTCCCCCTCGCCCCTAGTGGGTCCTTACCTGAGAGTCTGAACTATCTAACTTACCTAGGATTCCCCCTCGCCCCTAGTGGGTCCTTACCTGAGAGTCTGAACTGAAATTACCTAGGCCGGGTCACCATTTGGAGAAGACCCGGGCCGGACATACCGGCGAACCTACAAGAAGAAGTTTTACCTAATCGGCACGACATAGAAAAATAGCAAACATCGAATTAAAACTAAAGGAATCTTACAGGAATCAAGAAACGCGGGAAGAACTAAAAGCTATAAATGAAATTGAAAGAAACCCAAAGTATTTCTTTTCTTATGCAAAATCAAAGTCGAGAACAACATCCAGTATTGGGCCCCTACTTAAACGGGATGGGTCCTACACAGATGACAGCAAGGAAATGAGTGAGTTACTTAAGTCCCAGTATGACTCAGTTTTTAGTGAGCCACTAACCAGACTAAAAGTTGAAGACCTAAATGAATTTTTTATGACAGTGCCACAGAACTTGACAGACGCATGCCTTTCTGACATCACCACGACGCCAAATGACTTCGAAAAGGCAATAAATGACATGCCCATGCACTCCGCTCCAGGCCCAGACTCATGGAACTCCTTGTTCATCAAGAACTGCAAGAAGCCCCTATCACGTGCTTTTAACATCCTATGGAGAGGGACCATGGACACTGGTGTCGTCCCGCAGTTACTAAAAACAACAGACATAGCCCGCTCCACAAAGGGGGCAGTAAAGCAATGGCAAAGAACTACAGACCAATAGCGCTAACGTCTCATATCATAAAAATCTTTGAAAGGGTTCTAAGAAGCAAGATCGCCCCTCATCTTGATACTCATCAATTGCACAACACAGGGCAGCATGGGTTTAGAGCAGGCCGCTCCTGTCTGTCCCAACTACTGGACCACTACGACAAGGTCCTGGATGCTCTAGAAGACAAACAAAATGCAGATATTATATACACAGACTCTGCAAAAGCCTTTGACAAGTGTGACCATGGTGTAATAGAACACAAAATGCGTGATAAAGGAATAACAGGAAAAGTTGGTAGATGGATCTATAATTTCCTAACAAGTAGAACACAAAGAGTAGTAGTCAACAGAGTAAAGTCTGAGGCAGCTACTGTGAAAAGCTCTGTTCCACAAGGCACAGTACTTGCTCCCATCCTGTTCCTCATCCTCATATCGGACATAGACAGGGATATAAGCCACAGTGCTGTGTCTTCCTTTGCAGATGACACCCGAATCTGTATGACAGTGTCCACCATTGAAGACAACGCAAGACTCCAAGCAGACATAAACCAAATCTTTAAATGGGCTGCAGAAAACAATATGAAGTTCAATGATGAGAAATTTCAATTACTCAGATACGGAAAAAGTGAAGAAATTAAAATCTCATCGGAGTACAAAACTAATTCAAACCACACAATAGAGCGAAAAACTAATGTCAAAGACCTGGGAGTGATCATGTCAGAGGATCTCACCTTCAAGGACCATAACACCGTAGCAATTGCATCTGCTAGAAAAATGACAGGATGGATAATGAGAACCTTCAAAACCAGGGATGCCAAGCCCATATTGACAGTTTACAGATCGCTTGTTCTATCTAGGCTGGAATATTGCTGCACACTAACTGCACCTTTCAAGGCGGGTGAAATTGCTGACCTTGAAAATGTGCAGAGAATCTTCACGGCACGCATAACTGCGATAAACCACCTCAATTACTGGGAACGCTTGAAGTTCCTAAACCTGTACTCTCTAGAACACAGGCGGGAGAGATACATTATTATATACACATGGAAAATTCTCGAGGGATTAATACCAAACTTGCACACGAAAATCACTCCCTACGAAAGCAAAAGACTCGGCAGGCGATGTAACATCCCCCCAATGAAGAGCAGGGGTGCCACTAGCACGTTGAGGGACAACACAATAAGTGTCAGGGGCCCAAGATTGTTCAACTGCCTCCCAGCATACATCAGGGGGATTACCAACAAACCCCTGGCTGTCTTCAAGCAGGCACTGGACAGGCACCTAAAGTCGGTACCTGACCAGCCAGGCAGGCTGTGGTTTGTACGTTGGACTGCGTGCGGCCAGTAGTAACAGCCTGGTTGATCAGGCTCTGGTCCAACATGAGGCCTGGTCACAGACCGAGCCGCGGGGGCGTTGACACCTGGAATTCGCTCCAGGTAAACTCGAGGTAATATATATATATATATATATATATATATATATATATATATATATATATATATATATATATATATATATATATATATATATATATATATATATATATATATATATATATATACATATATATATGTCGTGCCGATTAGGTAAAACTGGGCAATTAGCAAGAACTCATCTAAAATTAAGTCCTTTCTAAAATTTTCTCTTATACGTTTAAAGATATATTTTTTTTCATTTATGTTAATGTAAGAATTTATAATTTTGTACCAAGATAAATTTTGAAAACCTACCTAACCTTATTACAACAAGCGCAATTTAATTTAGCCTAACCCAACTAAATATATTTTAGATACGTTAACATTAATTTAATAATAAACAAACACAATGAAATAATTTTTTCGTTATGTTCAGAATGATTTTGGCGAAATTATTGCATACACAAATTTTCACTTGTCTTATATGGCAAAGTGAGCGTTGCTATTTAAGCCAAAATCGCAAGTTTTACCTAATCAGCACGATATATATATACGTTATATATATATATACGTATATATATATATATACGTATATATTTACGTATATATATATATATATACGATATATATATATATAAAACGTATATATATATATATATATCGATATATATATATATATAACGATATATATATATATATATACGATATATATATATATATACGATATATATATATATATAACGATATATATATATATAAAAATCGATATATATATATATATATAACGTATATATATATATATATATACGATATATATATATATATATCGATATATATATATATATATATATACGATATATATATATATAACGTATATATATATATATATATATATATATATATATATATATATATATATATATATATATATATATTATATTACGATATATATATATATATACGTATTATATATATATATATACGTATATATTATATACGATATATATATATATATATATCGTATATATATATATATATAATATCGCATATATATATATATATACGCATATATATATATATATATACGTACATATATATATATATATATACGTATATATATATATATATTATACGATATATATATATATATACGTTATCATATATATATATACATATATATATATATATATATATACATATATATATATATATATATATATATATATATATATATACTATATATATATATATATTATATATATATATATATATTATATTATATATATATATATATATACTATATATATATATATATATACTATATATATATATATATATATATATATATATATACTATATATATATATATATATATATATATATATATATATATATATATATATATATATATATATATATATAATCATATGATAGTCCTAACTTAGCCAGCCAAACCGGAAGAACTGGTAAAGACAACTTAATACTTCCAAAAATTATAGACTAGCTAGCTAGGAGAGTTGTGAAGTGTTGTAAGATGACCACCACCATGAAAATCTATGTAGTCTGCAGAAAGGGTCACGGACTAAAGCATAACCGGATTGCTTGCAATCTCCGTTGTAAATGATCCCATGGGGTGTGCAGGGATTTTAAACCAGCAACCACTTCTGATATAAAATTTGAGAAATGTTTTTGGGTTTACCCAAACGAGATACATCTGTATGAGAAAATTACATCTATATTAAAAGACAAGAACACCAATAAAATATCCTTCTTGGAAGGCATGTCAGCATGGTATTACAGCTGAAAAAATAAAATGGGTGTGTTGGACGGGGCTGTCTTGAAAGGCAGTGCTCCTGAGGGTGCTAGTGTTGTCCTGGAGAACAGTGAACCAAAAGGAGATATTGGCCCTGGTGATGAAATAAGTAAAGGCAACATTATTCAATTTACAGAGGTACAAAATAACTAAACTGCTGGAGATGGAACAAAAGGGAATGATGCTTCAGGAAATAGTGTTGACTCACTACCAGCAAAACCTGGTGGAAGCACTGATGTTCCTACAGGGGCGGTAGGTAGAGGGGAAACAGAGAAAAATGCACCACCAGCGAATGCAGCTGCAATAAATTCTAGCAAACAGAACTCCAATCTATGCAAATTCTATGCCTTGGGTATCTACATGCATGGTATATCTGGTAAAACAGGTGGGACATGCAACTTTGACCATCCCAAAATATACCGCACCCACATGACAACAGGAGAGTGCAACTCCCCTTCCTGTAACTTATTTCACCCCGAAATGTCTCACTCGTCACTCCACGAAAGAAAATGCTACAACGCATACTGCCAGGCACATCATCTAAAGAGGACAAGAAAACATAGACCACCCAGACTATGGGAAACAAAAGAGGGAAGCCACAACCTCTCAAGGAAAAGAGATTTCTTAGGGCCAGGAGGAAAAAAAGACTGGCAAGAAATGACAGCAATCTTACACCAACTGAAAACACTTCTGGAGCAGAGGCACAGTCATTGGCCTCTACTCCAGAACAACAGATATTATAGCCAGCAAATAGAACCCCCCTAGATTCCACAAATACAACGACATTTAACTTTGCAAACATACAGTCTAAAGCCGTCAACAAACAACAAAATTCCTTACATCAAAGGACTACCGACTGAGTCAAATGCAATGTTTGCAGCATTCACAGAGACCCACATAAAAGATAAATTTGACAACGAAATATGGATCTCAGGTTATAACCCATTCAGATGTGACAGACTAAACAGGCAACAAGGGGGTCTCTGCCTCCTGCCTATGATATTGCCTCAGTCTGTCGTCATAATAATTCGCCAGCCCATATTTCATATTATTCACCCTTCTTCCCTCTTCCACAAATAAACTTACATATCTCCAGTGTGGCCTCCTCATTCCACCAACGCACCAACTTACCCCCACCCACCAACCCATCTCGCTTCTCCCTCCACCACTTCTCGAAGCCCACCACTGCCTCCTCATCACTCAGCACCCTTCTATTTAATTTCCAATACCCCCTATGTTACAAGGCTAAAGACTCCCATCCCACCTCCACAATACCCACCCTATGATCAGAATAAGCCTCTGTTATGGTGCTCATCGAACATACTTTCACACAAGACGTAACATAATTTCGATCCAAAAGTGCCCCATAATCCCTCTCACAAAAGTATGATCCGGTACAACCACTGTCCTATCATACACATCCGTCAAGTTCACATCACGCACTAGTTCATTCAGCACTGACGAATAGTGCCCTTACCCCCTCGGTGCCACATATTCAATCCTAATTACACAATTCCAATCTCCTTCCACTATAGCCAACTACTGCAAAGATCTAAAAAAATAGACTAACTCCTATCTAATGAATTCATTCTTAACCCAAACATCCCCATCTGCTGGCGTATACACATATACTAAGGACATAGGTTCAATCTGCCAGCTCCCATTCACTCGGAGTATTCTCCCATTCCCTGCACGTTCTCTATGATGATATAAAGCATAACCAGGTACCATTAAATCCCGACCCTCATTAATGTTGTGCTCCTGCAGAAATGTCCACCATGCGGTTCCAATTCTTGTACCACACTCTCCCTCTCTTGTATGACTCACCTGTACACACCTTGGGGATACCCTCAGTCGGCCACACTAGGATGCCACATGGTCGTACTCCCCACAAATCCAGCATGTGCAGTGCTGTCCTGCATATGCCACCATTATCTGTGTACGAAAGTCAGATAGGAACACGTAGAAAGGCACAGGGTGACGCAACAACATCTTGAGGGAAAAAATGTCTTGTGGCAAACCGGCATAAGCACCCTCAACCCACTTTCCCTGTTGTGCCACATGCACAACGTCATACTTGCTGAACACCTGTCGGAGATCAGTTTCGTCCACCTTAAACAGCACATTCCTCAACTTAAGGCAGGTGTAGTGTTTAGACACGTCTATCAGATGTACCCGAACAATGTCAGTAACTTTATTACTAAGTCTTGATACTGCTCCACAATCTCCTCTTACACTTGTGTCGACAACAGCTTCATGAATAGTCGAACTGCCCCATTTAGAGCAACACCGTACAACTTTTCATCCACAATCCCATATGTCACTCTTTGGGGGTGATGGCCTCACGGAGCAGCTCAATGCCAACAGTGTTCACACGTCTGCACAGACCTGATGCTATAATGTGACACTACCAATTACTCAAGTGTAATTGGTCGGGAGCGTCACACACGTCTGCCCACACTGCCGTCCAAGCAGTGAATGAGACATATACAGAACATGAGGTGTGAGAGATACATGTCTAATACATATTATTACTTGTTTGTCACTGATTATAATGCGAACATCTCATCCAGCACCTCAAAACTAAGGGGAAGGGGCCATGATACAGCAGGCATTACCCCTCTGAACAGCAGCGCTGAGTTGCTGAAATAGAAAACTAGCTGCACTGGGATCCATAGTTACCCTGATGAGTAATTTGCCTTCCTTCTTAAGGAATTTGGATGCACTCTTTTCCCATGAGCCAAGGGTCTCCGAGCCTATAGGAACAAACATAATGATGGGCAACTTCTCAGTATTTTCTAGAGTTTTGGGACTCCCTGAAGTTGGTAGCCTTCCCTCCTTCCTCCCTGGTGTACTGGAGATAGGTATCAGCCAAGGTAGATGCACATATGTAATCTCACATCACCTGCTTGGTCTAAAAACTTGTCACGAATAGTAGCCCAAAGGGAAGAGTTGGGGATAAATAGTGTCAGCTCTTATGGTCAGCTCGTATTAATAATCTTTAAACCTGCCAGTGTACCCGACATAAAATTTAGTGATACCATCCACCTAGTGTCATCATTCAGAAACCTTACAGTGTTGCCGTTGCTATTAACTAGTAACAAATCGGTACTTATTGTGATGGAATGACGTATACAGTTTGTGATAGGGATGTATCGGATGTGAAAATTTAGATATCCGGAATGCGGATGTGTATACGGATGTCTTACTCATTTTACGGATGCGATTGCGGATGTAAGAAATTGTGCGTATTTTCCAGCGATTTCGGATGCGGATGTATATGCGGATATCTGTTTGCTGTGAAATACGGATGCGGATACGGATGTAAGAAATTGTGTGGATGTTCCGCGGATGCGGATGCGAATATCTGATACATTACTAGTTTGTGGTAATACACTAAACCTGTAGTTAGCAGCGGTCGCAATATACACAACGAAAGTCAAATATTCCTCCAGTAATCTTCATCTTCAGAAGCCACGGCTGCTCCAACACGCAAGTTATACTTTTTGTATCAAACTGAACACATATTACTCTGTTAAATATTCTTCTAGTAGTCCTTTTCATGTGCTAGTCCAAATTCACCGACTAGATTCGTCCAAAATAAGTGATCCACTAATTTGGATTCACCCGGATTCGTCCAAGAAACACGTGAGCCAACGACTGGATTCAAACGGATTCGTTGAAAACAAGGTATCCTCTGACCGGATTCATAAGCTGATGGAGTTTCACACGCCCTCATTAAACACCCAAACAGCAACTGCAACAAATAGATACAATACAAATAGACAGACCTACTTTTAAGGTGTTATTAGTAAAAAAAATATATATAATATAATATATATATATATATATATATATATATATACAGTGAGCCAGAAACCGGATTCGCCCGGATTCGTCAAAGAAATAAGTGAACGAAGGACCGGATTCAAACGGATTCGTTGGATATAAGCTAAATCGGAAGAACTGTTAAAAACAACTAAATACTTCAAGAAATTATAGACTAGCTAGCTAGGACAGTTGTCAAATGTTGTAAGATGACCACCACCATGAAGATCTGTGTAGTCTGTGGAAAGGGTAAGGGATGAAAACAAGCCTGGATTGCTTGCAATCTCTGTGGTCAATGGTCCCATGGTATATGCAGGGATTTTCAACCAGTGACCACACTTGACATAAACCAAGAGAAATGTTTTTGGGTCTGCCCAAACGAGATACACCTGTATGAGAAAATTACATCTATATTAAAAGACAAGAACACAAATAAAAGATCCTTCTTAAAAGACATCAACATAATATGACAGCTGGGAAAATAAGATGGGTGGTTTGGATGGGGCTGTCTTGAACGACAACGCTCATGAGGGTGCTAGTGTTGTCCTGGAGGACAGTGCTCCTGAGGGTGCTAGTGTTGTCAAGGGACTGTTCACGGAGTCAGATGCAAAGTTTGCGGCATTCACAGAGACCCACATAAAGAATCATTATGACAACGAAATATGGATCCCAGGTTATAACCTATTCAGATGCGACAGACTAAACAGGCAACTTGGGGGGTTGGCCAGTACGTCACAGAGTCGCTCATTTGCTCAGAACTACTAAACACCTCATATAATGTAGTTGAAGTTTTGGCGGTAAAGACTGAAAGCCGAAACTTTCTCATTGTGGTGGTATACAAGCCTCCAGACGCAACTTCCCAGCAATTCCAGGAGCAGCTTTTGAAAATTGACCACTGTCTAGAAAATCTCCCAACTCCTGCCCCAAATATCTTACTACTAGGAGATTTCGACTTGAGACACCTAAAATGGAGGAGTATACCAAACAATGCTTTAGCAGAGATCACCCCAGGAGGCAGCGCATATGAAAATTCACATACACACGAACTATTAAATCTCTGCACCAAATTCACCTTAAACCAGCAAATATTAGTGACAACAAGACTAGAAAATATGCTGGACCTCATCTTCACTAACAACGACGATCTGATACGGAATATAACCGTATCAGATCACAACATAACAGAGGTACAGACATGTATGCACAGGGCTCCTGACCAGCAAAATGTGATCAGTTAGGAAGGTCTCTTCACAAAATTCAATTTTAATAACAAAAACATACAATGGGATCAAGTCAAGCATGTTCTAAATGAAACATGTTGGGAAGATATCCTAAACAACACAGATCCGAACAGTTGCCTAGAAAAAATGAACTCTTTGGTTCTTGAGATCTGCTCAAGACACATTCCATTAAGAAAAAAAAAGATGTAAACTAGAGATGCTCCCTATACAGACGAAGGCGAAGAGTCACAGAGCTGCTGAGAGAGGCCAATATATCTGAAATACGTAGAGAGGCACTGGTCAATGAAATTACAAATATCGAACTTAAACTGAAGGAATCTTACAGGAGACAAGAATCACAGGAAGAACTAAAAGCCATAAAGGAAATTGAAAAAAAAAAAAAAAACTTCCTCTCTTATGCTAAATCTAAGGGAAAAACAACATCCAGTATTGGGCCTCTGCTTAGGGAGGATGGAACATACACAGATGAAAACCAAGAAATGAGTGAGACATTAAAGTCCCAATACGACTCAGTGTTCAGCGACCCGCTGCCCATACTAAGGGTCGACAAACCAAATAAATTCTTTATGAACGAAACGCAAAATTTGGTCATCTCAAAAATCTCAGATATTATTTTAACTCCTCAAGACTTTGAAAAGGCAATAAATGACATGCTTATGCTCTCTGCCCCAGGCCCAGACTCATGGAACTCCGTGTTCATCAAGAACTGCAAGAAACCCCTATCGCGTGCCTTCAGCATTCTATGGAGAGGGAGCATGGACACAGGGATCATCCCACACACACTAAAAACAACAGATATTGCCCCATTCCACGAGGGTGGCAGTAAAGCAATTGCAAAGAACTACAGACCGATAGCACTAACATCCCATATCATAAAAATCTTTGAGAGGGTTCTAAGAAGCAAGATCGCCAACCACCTAGATACCCATCAATTACACAACCCAGGGCAACACGTTGTTTAGAGCAGCTCGCTCCTGCCTGACCCAGCTCCTGGACCACTATGACAGGGTCCTGGATGCTGTTGAGGATAAACAAAATACAGATGTAGTATACACAGACTTTGCAAAAGCTTTCGACAAGTGTGACCATGGTGTAATAGCACACAAAATGCGTGATAAAGGAATAACAGGAAAAGTTGGTAGATGGATCTATAACTTCCTGACAAATAGAACACAAAGAGTAATAGTAAACAGAGTAAAGTCCCAGGCAGCCACGGTGAAAAGCTCTGTTCCTCAAGGCAAAGTACTTGCTCCCATTCTATTCTTCATCCTCATTTCTGACAAAGACAGAGATGGAAGCCATAGCTCCATGTCTTCCTTTGCGGATGACACCCGGATTGGCATGGCAGTGACCTCCATTGAAGGCACTGCAAAACTCCAAGCGAATATCAACCAAATCTTCAAATGAGCCACTCAAAACAATATGAAGTTCAATGAGGAGAAATTTCAACTACTCAGATATGGAAAACTTGAGGAAATAACCCCATACCCATCCTGTGGGCGGTAGTAAAAAAAAAATACAGAAGTACAAAATTGGTCCAGGGACTGGACTCCAATGTTTTGATTGCTGAACAAGTTACAGCGGTAATGAACTAGATCTGGTCACAATTATGATCAAGTTACAAAGGTAATGAGCTCCAGGTAGAGCGAATGCAGCTGCTTTGGTAATGAACTAGATCTGGTCACAATCATGACAAGTTACAAAGGTAATGAGCTCCAGGTAGAGCTGATCACAATCATGACAGTTACAAAGGTAATGAGCTCCAGGTAGAGCTGGTCACAATCATGACAGTTACAAAGGTAATGAATCATAAACATGTCCATACATGGTTACAATCATGAACAAATTACAGAGTAATGAGCAATTAACAAACATTCTAGGGAATGCATTGATTGACCCAACAACAGATGTTGCTAGGTGCCTGTTCCTCTTCGGCAGGACAGCCAGACAGCAATTGCAAACAGCAGCAGGTTGCGCAAGGATCTGCTGCTTGCATGAGCACCATCGACCCTACCCAAGAGGTCGAAGAGGTCAGCGACTCCGCTACCAGTCCTAGGGAGAGCTGCCCTGGGGATGTGTCAACGTCCTGGTGGATGCCAATTTGATTTTAAAGACCACAACAATGTATCTACCTCATCGGCTAGGAAAATGATAGGATGGATAATGAGAAC
>WNWK01033478.1:0-21124 GCA_009830355.1 Cherax destructor | reverse complement strand
GAACTCACTGCCTGAAAACTCTAGAACTGCAGACACAGCCTCCATTTTCAAAAGCACCGTTAAAAAAACATCTTTTATCTCACTTATCGGTAGCTAACCACATGAAAACTACTTTATCTTGCACATATCCACAGCAAAATACACTTATTGATATCTGTGATTCCCCCTTAATTTACACATGACTGTAACTAAAAGATTCTAATACAACTATTAAGCTTCTCTTACAATTTTAAGCTAGTCATTAGTTTGCCTAAGACACTCCAATATAGAAACATTTGCAATATTAAATTCTTAATTTTTTGTACTACTCACTTGTAAAACCTAGTTAATCACTGCAATATCCCAACCTCTGAGGGCGAGGTTGCTTCTGCACTCTGAGGGCGAGGGTTGCTTCTGTACCTGAGGGCGAGGGCTGCTTCTGCACTCTGAGGGCGAGGGTTGCTTCTGCACTCTGAGGGCGAGGGTTGCTTCTGCACTCGAGGGCGAGGGTTGCTTCTGCACTTGAGGGCGAGGGTTGCTTCTGGGCACTCCTGAGGGCGAGGGCTGCTTCTGCACTCTGGAGGGCGAGGGCTGCTTCTGCACCTGAGGGCGAGGGTTGCTTCTGCACTCTGAGGGCGAGGGTTGCTTCTGCACAATTTGAGGGCGAGGGTTGCTTCTGCACCTGGAGGGCGAGGGTTGCTTCTGCACTCCCTGAGGGCGAGGGCTGCTTCTGCACTCTGAGGCGAGGGCTGCTTCTGCACCTGAGGCGAGGGCTGCTTCTGCACCTGAGGGCGAGGGTTGCCGTACCTGAGAGCGAGGGTTGCTTCTGCACTCTGGAGGCGAGGGTTGCTTCTGCACTCTGAGGCGAGGTTGCTTCTGCACTCTGGAATGGGAATAACACTACCGCGGCTACTGTCAGGGAGGCTAGAGTGGGAATAATTATAATAATAATAATAATAATAATAATAAAAATAATGTAATAAAATTATTATTTACATCACTGTCAGCCTCAGAGTTATCTCTGAGTTAGCCAGACCTTGCCACGTGGAGGCCAGTGGTTCGTCTTTAAGGTCCACCCCTCGCCTTCCCAGGTTCATGTGTGTCCAGGAATCCATCCGTGGGCCCCGGATGTCTCCCCTTCCTCACTTCCCTAAGGTCAGCCTCTACCTCTTCTCTCTCACTCCGGCCTTCCAGCCTCAGCCTTTCCTGCGAAATCCATCCGTCCGCCTCCGAATGTTTCCTCTTCCCTCACTTCCCCCAAGGTCAGCCTCACCAACCTGTATTCTTGCCTTCCCCAGGTTCATATCCAGGAATTCATCCGTTCGTTCCCGGATGACTTCCTTCCTCACTTTCCCAAGGTCACCCCAACAAACAACCTTCCCTGCTTATGCATTCAGGAATTCATCCGTTCGCTCCTTAGATGTTCTTCTTTTTGTAATTTATTTAAAAGATATGTTAGCTCCTTATCAGTGCTCTCTCCAGAAATAATTTGTGTTTTGTCAGACTTCTGTCTTTACTCTCAAAAAGCCAGACGTATTTACTTTATGTTGCATGCATTCAGGAATCCATCCGTCTACCGCCGGATGTCTCCCCTTCCCCACTTCATCCCAAGGTCAGCCTCAACTGCTAGTATTCATGCCTTCCCAGGTTCATGTATCCAGGAATTCATCCGTTCGCCTCGGATGTCTTCCTTCCACGTCCCTGCTGTCAGCCTCAACAACAACCTTCCCAAGTTCATGTATCCAGGAAGCCATCCGTTCGCTCCGGATGTATCCCCTTCCCCACTTACCTAAGGTCGGCGGCGCCCCGGGATCAGTGTCTCCAGGAGTTCACTTGTGTCACCAGGTGAACTCCCTTCCCCACTTCCTCAGAGTCAGCGGTTAAGCCACTCCCTGGTGACTTTGTTGGGTGGAAACTTGCCTTGTCTGGGCTGGCCCATGGTAGAGATTGTCCAGGTGGGTGGAATTACTGGAGGTGACACATAGAAAACTGTATCCAGTAATTACACCTACCAAGACAGCTCAATGACCGTACACCAAAGCAGAGACCAAGCTGCCACACAGCTCGGCCACCAAGGAGAGGCTAATTAAGATACCCTTGGGAAATCCTTATATTACAGTATGAATTTATACTAAGCACTTATTTTCAGTTTAAAAGTATTCGTGAGCGTTGTATTTTACATAGATGATTGTCCAAGTGTTGGAAGAATTTGTCCACTCATCAAAACTGTGCTAAATATTACACTGTTTTCATTTTTATTTATTTATTCGTCTTTTGCAGTTGACACTCAAAGGCTAATGAAGCGCACAAACATACACATTTATAAGTATTTTCACATACTGTTATACGTTTCAACACACGCGCCTTACGCATACCATTATACATACACTACATGCATAAACACACACACACAAACACACAATCCCCATGTATACATAAATACACACAAAATACAATAATACCTTCTCAATCATGAGGTCACACATACATACGCACACATCTCATTCTAAACCTCTATACATGAACACTCATGTGTACACATTTCATAGACACACTCTGTACTACTCACATGGTGGTTAAAATTAAACAGTGTAGTAGAGGCAATGTAAGGGAAATAAGGAAATATTTATGTGCTTCAATATTCATAAAAAAAAGACAATGAATGTTGGTTTTCAGTTTTGATGACATTCTTGTGACACATGAATATATAAAGATGTGACTCGTTTGTGACACTAGTGAGGACTGTGTGTCATGTGTACATGTAATTTGTAATGAATGAATGTAATACGTGTTATTGTGTATGGGTGTCATGTGTACATGTGTGTTGATGAACGTCATGTGTGAAATCCTTATGTATGAATAGGTATAATGTTTACGTATTGTATATGTGTGTCACGTGGTTTGCTGTTATTGAGTATGGATGAGTGTTATGTGTGTACGTATTATTGAGTATGGCAGAGTGTCATGTGTACGTATTATTGTGTATTCAGTGTCATGTACGTATTATTGTCTATGGCAGTATGTCATGTTCAGGTGTTGTTGTGTATGGTTGGAGTGTCATGTTCAGGTGTTGTTGTGTATGATGAGTGCTAAAATGCGAATCTCTAAATCTCTCCATGAAAACTGTAACAAATTTATAATAATCTCTGAGCCGTGTTTCGAAAATGAATTTGAAGGTCGCAAATGCATGCATATATACATATATATATATATATATATATATATATATATATATATATATATATATATATATATATATATATATATAGATAGATATATATATATATATATATATATATATGGTCTTAAAGACGTGTGATGTCACATATTGTAATATCACCTGTTTACTGTATATTTTTGCATATACATACATACATGGAAAGGCATGTGTATGCATATATATATATATATATATATATATATATATATATATATATATATATATATATATATATATATATATATAGGAATTCAAGAGTGAGGTGAAATATTCACAAACACTGATCTCAGTGCGGAGCACTCTCGACCCACGAACCTTGTGTGGTACGGTCGGTAAAGCATCATGTCTTCTGTCATTTTATATCGGGTAGGGTCGAGTCTCCGTCGGTCAGAGATCAGTGTTCAGAATATATATATGTGAATATATATATATATATATATATATATATATATATATATATATATATATATATATATATATATATATATATATATATATATATATATTATATGCGTGTAAAGAGTTTTTAATATACTAGGAAACACAGTTGTGTTTATGAGTGCATCTTGCCCACATGATAGTTTGCTTTGTATATATTGTCTTTTTGAGTAGTACAGTGACATCACACGCTCCTTAAGACCACAGGTGATATCACAGCACATTGTTCAAGACCCAGTTTTTTGCAAATATTTACCGTCGTTCTTGCATATTATAAGATTAAATACATTTGTAACTCTAGTAACATCTCTCATATATGATGAAGTGGAAGCAGGAGCCATACACAGCGTTAAGAAGTGGTTCGATAAAGCCTGCGGAGTGAGGGAGAGAGTGGACGCAGAAGACAAGCGAAGAAAGTGGACAAGGAGCAATGACTACCCATACAACCACAGAGGGGGTAAGTACACAAATTAGTTCCCCAAAAATAAGACGTGTCTCTTCAATGCAGTGGTATGGTCCGGCTAACTTTTCCATAACCCCACAGCAGTGTTCCGTGTCTGGCTCTTCTGCCATCAATCCAGGCAGTGGGGGGGTCTGGCTCTGCTGTCATCAACACAGCAGTGGTCTGGCCGGCCCTCCTGTCATCATCAACACAGCAGTGGTCTGTGTCGGGGTCATCCTGCCACATCACAGCAGTGGTCTGTGTCTGGCCCTCTCCTGTCATCAACACACCAGTGGTCTGTGCTGGCCCTTTGCCATCATCAACACAGCAGTGGTCTGTGTCTCGGCTCCCCCCACACACAACACAGCAGTGGTTTGTCGGGGCTCTCCTGCCATCAACAACACAGCAGTGGTCTGTGTCGGGTCTTCTCCAATCATCAACACAGCAGGGTCTGGCCTGGGCCATCCTGCCATCATCAACACAGCAGTGGTCTGTGTCTGGCCCTTTCTGTCATCAACACAGCAGTGGTCTGTGTCTGGCCTCTCCTATCATCAACACAGCAGTGGTTCGTGTCTGGCCTCCTGCCATCATCAACACAGCAGTGGTTTGGTCTGGCTCTCTCTCCCATCAAACAAAACAGCAGTGGTTCTGCCTGGCTCCTTCTGCCATCACAACACAGCAGTGGTCTGGGTCTGGCCTCTGTCATCGACACAGCAGTGGTCTGGGTCTGGCTCTCCTGCCAGGGTCAATACAGCAGTGGTCTGGGTCTGGCTCTCTCTGTCATCATCAACACAGCAGTGGCTCCAGTCTGGCCTACCTGCCAATCAACACAGCAGTGGCTCAGGGTCTGGCTCCTGCATCAACACAGCAGTAGTCTGGGTCTGGCTCTCCCAGCACACAACACAGCAGTGGTCTGGGTCTGGCCTCCTGTCACAACACAGCAGTGGTCTAGGTCTGGCCTCCTGTCATCAACACAGCAGTGGTCTAGGCCCGGGCCTCCTGTCATCATCAACAGAGCAGTGCTGGGCTCTGCCTCCTGACATCATCAACACAGCAGTGGTCTGGTCTGGGCTCTCCTGCCATCAACACAGCAGTGGTCTGGTCTGGCCTCCAGTCACAACACAGCAGTGGTCTGGGCTTGCCTCCCTGCCATCATTAGCACAGCAGTGGTCTCCGTTCGGCTCTCTCACATTACCACATCAGTGGTCTGGGTCTCTCTCCTGCATCATCAACACAGCAGTGCTCCTGGGTCTGCCTCTCCTGCCATCATCAACACAGCAGTGGCTCCGGTGTCTGGCTCTCCTGCCATCATCAACACAGCAGTGGTCTAGGTCTGGCCCTCCTGTCACACAGCAGCAGTGGTCTGGGTCAGGCTCTCCTGCCATCATCAACACAGCAGGGTCTGGCCTGGCTCTCCTGTCATCATCAACACAGCAGTGGTGTAGGTCTGGCCTCCTATCATCAACACAACAGTGGTCTGGATTCTAGCTTCTGCCATCATCAATACAGCAGTGGTCTGGGTCTGGCCTCTGCCCTCATCAGCACAGCAGGGTCTGGGTCTGGGCTCTCCTGCCATCATCACCACAGCAGTGGTCTGGGTCTGGCTCTCCTGCCATCAACAGCAGTGGGTCTTTGTCTGGCCCTCCAGTCACTCACAACACAGCAGTGGTCTGGGTCTGGCTCTCTCCATCATCAACACAGCAGGTCTGTGTCGGGCTCCCCTGCCATTATCAACACATCAGTGGTCTGAGTCTGGCTCTGTGCATCATCAACACAGCAGTGTTCTGGGTCTGGCCTCCTGCCACATCAACACAGCAGTGTTCTGGTCTGCCTCTCCTGCCATCATCAACACAGCAGTGGTCTGTGTCCAGCCTCTGCCATCATCAACACAGCAGTGGTCTAGGTCTGGCCTCCTGTCATCAACAGAGCAGTGGTCTGGGTCTGGTTTCTCCTGCCATCATCAACACAGCAGTGGCTCCAGTCTGGCAGTCCTGCTTCATCAACAGAGCAGTGGTCTGGGTCAGGCTCTCCTGCCATCATCAACAGAGCAGGGTCCTGGGTCTGGCCCTCCTGTCATCAACACAGCAGTGGTGTAGGTCTGGCCCTCCTATCATCAACACAACAGTGGTCTGGTCAGCTCTTCTGCCATCATCAATACAGCAGTGGTTGGGTCTGGCCTCTGCCTCATCAGCACAGCAGTGGTCTGGGTCTGGCTCTCTCTGCCATCATCAACACAGCAGTGGTCTGGGTCTGGCTCCTGCATCAACACAGCAGTGGTCTTTGCTCGGGCCTCCAGTCATCATCAACACAGCAGTGGTCTGGGTCTGGCTCTCCTGCCATCACAACACAGCAGTGGTCTGTGCTCTGGCTCCCTGCCATTCATCAACACATCAGTGGTCTGAGTCTGGCTCTCCTGCCATCATCAACACAGCAGGTCTGGGTCTGGCTCTCCTGCCATCATCAACACAGCAGTGTTCTGGGTCTGGCTCTCCTGCCATCATCAACACAGCAGTGGTCTGTGTCTGGCTCCTGCCATTATCAACACATCAGTGGCTCGAGTCTGGCCCTTCTGCCATCACAACACAGCAGTGGTTTGGGTCTGGCTCTGCTGTCATCAACACAGCAGTGGTCTGGCTCTGGGCCTCCGTCATCAACACAGCAGTGGTCGTGCTGGCCATCCTGCCATCATCAACACAGCAGTGGTCTGTGTCTGGCCCTCCTGTCATCATCAACACACCAGTGGCTCTGTGTCTGGCTCCTGCCATCATCAACACAGCAGTGGTCTGGTCTGGCTCCTGCATCATCAACACAGCAGTGGTTTGTGTCTTCCTGCTCTCCTGTCTCAACATAACACAGCAGTGGTCTGTGTCTGGCTCTCCTGCCATCATCACACACCAGTGGTCTGTGTCTGGCCATCCTGCTATCATCAACACAGCAGTGGTCTGTGTCTGGCCCTCCTGTCATCAACACAGCAGTGGTCTGTGTCTGGCCCTCGCCATCATCAACACAGCAGTGGCTGTGTCTGGACTCTGCATCATCAACACAACAGTGGTCTGTGTCTGGTTCTCCTGCCATCATCAACACAGCAGTGGTCTGGCTCCGGCCTCCTGCCATCATCAACACAGCAGTGGTCTGGCCCTGGCTCCTTGTCATCGACACAGCAGTGGTCTGGCCTGGCTCTCCTGCCATCATCAATACAGCAGTGGTCTGGGCGGCTCTTCTGCCATCATCAACACAGCAGTGGTCTAGGTCTGGCTCTCTGTCATCAACACAGCAGTGGTCTAGTCTGGCCCTCCTGCATCAACACAGCAGTAGTCTGGGTCTGTCTCTCTGCCATCATCAACACAGCAGTGGTCTGGGTCTGGCTCTCCTGTCATCAACACAGCAGTGGTCTAGGTCTGGGCTCCTCCTGTCACAACACAGCAGTGGTCTAGGTCTGGCCCTCCTGTCATCATCAACAGAGCAGTGGTCTGGGTCTGGCTCTCCTGTTATCATCAACACAGCAGTGGTCTGGGTCTGGCTCTCCTGCCATCAACACAGCAGTGGTCTGGGTCTGGCCCTCCAGTCATCAACACAGCAGTGGTCTGGGTCTTGTTTTTTTTTTTTTTTTTTTTTTTTTTTTTTTTTTCCCCCCCCCCCCCCCCCCCCCCCCCCCCCCCCCCCCCCCCCCCCCCCCCCCTCCTGTCATCATCAACAGAGCAGTGGTCTGGGTCTGGCTCTCCTGCCATCATCAACACAGCAGTGGCTAGGTCTGGCCCTCTGTCATCATCAACAGAGCAGTGGTCTGGGTCAGGCTCTCCTGCCATCATCAACACAGCAGTGGTCTGGGTCTGGCCTCCTGTCATCAACACAGCAGTGGTGTAGGTCTGGCCCTCCTATCATCAACACAACAGTGGTCTGGGTCTAGCTCTTCTGCCATCATCAAACAGCAGTGGTCTGGGTCTAGTTCTTCTCCCCTCATCAGCACAGCAGTGGTCTGGGTCTGGCTCTCCTGCCAACATCAACACAGCAGTGGTCTGTGTCTGGCCATCCTGCCATCATCAACACAGCAGTGGTCTGTGTCTGGCCCTCCTGTCATCATCAACACAGCAGTGGTCTGTGTCTGGCCCTCCTGCCATCATCAACACAGCAGTGGTCTGTGTCTGGCTCTCCTGCCATCATCAACACAGCAGTGGTTTGTGTCTGGCTCTCCTGCCATCAACAACACAGCAGTGGTCTGTGTCTGGTTCTCCTGCCATCATCAACACAGCAGTGGTCTGGGTCTGGCCCTCTTGTCATCGACACAGCAGTGGTCTGGGTCTGGCTCTCCTGCCATCATCAATACAGCAGTGGTCTGGGTCTGGCTCTTCTGCCATCATCAACACAGCAGTGGTCTAGGTCTGGCCCACCTGTCATCAACACAGCAGTGGTCTAGGTCTGGCCCTCATGTCATCAACACAGCAGTAGTCTGGGTCTGGCTCTCCTGCCATCATCAACACAGCAGTGGTCTGGGTCTGGCCCTCCTGTCATCAACACAGCAGTGGTCTAGGTCTGGCCCTCCTGTCATCAACACAGCAGTGGTCTAGGTCTGGCCCTCCTGTCATCATCAACACAGCAGTGTTCTGGGTCTGGCTCTCCTGCCATCATCAACACAGCAGTGGTCTGGGTCTGGCCCTCCTGTCATCATCAACACAGCAGTGGTGTAGGTCTGGCCCTCCTATCATCAACACAACAGTGGTCTGGGTCTAGCTCTTCTGCTATCATCAATACAGCAGTGGTCTGGGTCTGGCTCTCCTGCCCTCATCAGCACAGCAGTGGTCTGGGTCTGGCTCTCCTGCCATCATCAACACAGCAGTGGTCTGGGTCTGGCTCTCCTGCCATCAACACAGCAGTGGTCTTTGTCTGGCCCTCCAGTCATCATCAACACAGCAGTGGTCTGGGTCTGGCTCTCCTGCCATCATCAACACAGCAGTGGTCTGTGTCTGGCTCCCCTGCCATTATCAACACATCAGTGGTCTGAGTCTGGCTCTCCTGCCATCATCAACACAGCAGTGTTCTGGGTCTGGCTCTTCTGCCATCATCAACACAGCAGTGTTCTGGGTCTGGCTCTCCTGCCATCATCAACACAGCAGTGGTCTGTGTCTATCTCCCCTGCCATTATCAACACATCAGTGGTCTGAGTCTGGCTCTTCTGCCATCAACAACACAGCAGTGGTTTGGGTCTGGCTCTGCTGTCATCAACACAGCAGTGGTCTGGGTCTGGCCCTCCTGTCATCATCAACACAGCAGTGGTCTGTGTCTGGCCATCCTGCCATCATCAACATAGCAGTGGTCTGTGTCTGGCCCTCCTGTCATCATCAACACACCAGTGGTCTGTGTCTGGCCCTCCTGCCATCATCAACACAGCAGTGGTCTGTGTCTGGCTCTCCTGCCATCATCAACACAACAGTGGTTTGTGTCTTCCTCTCCTGCCATCAACAACACAGCAGTGGTCTGTGTCTGGTTCTCCTGCCATCATCAACACACCAGTGGTCTGTGTCTGGCCATCCTGCTATCATCAACACAGCAGTGGTCTGTGTCTGGCCCTCCTGTCATCATCAACACAGCAGTGGTCTGTGTCTGGCCCTTCTGCCATCATCAACACAGCAGTGGTCTGTGTCTGGCTCTCCTGCCATCATCAACACAGCAGTGGTTTGTGTCTGGCACTCCTGCCATCAACAACACAACAGTGGTCTGTGTCTGGTTCTCCTGCCATCATCAACACAGCAGTGGTCTGGGTCTGGCCCTCCTGCCATCATCAACACAGCAGTGGTCTGGGTCTGGCCCTCTTGTCATCGACACAGCAGTGGTCTGGGTCTGGCTCTCCTGCCATCATCAATACAGCAGTGGTCTGGGTCTGGCTCTTCTGCCATCATCAACACAGCAGTGGTCTAGATCTGGCCCTCTTGTCATCAACACAGCAGTGGTCTAGGTCTGGCCCTCCTGTCATCAACACAGCAGTAGTCTGGGTCTGGCTCTCCTGCCATCATCAACACAGCAGTGGTCTGGGTCTGGCACTCCTGTCATCAACACAGCAGTGGTCTAGGTCTGGCCCTCCTGTCATCAACACAGCAGTGGTCTAGGTCTGGCCCTCCTGTCATCATCAACAGAGCAGTGGTCTGGGTCTGGCTCTCCTGTTATCATCAACACAGCAGTGGTCTGGGTCTGGCTCTCCTGCTATCAACACAGCAGTGGTCTGGGTCTGGCCCTCCAGTCATCATCAACACAGCAGTGGTCTGGGTCTTGCTCTCCTGCCATCATCAGCACAGCAGGGGTCTGTGTCTGGCTCCCCTGCCCTTATCAACACATCAGTGGTCTGAGTCTGGCTCTCCTGCCATCATCAACACAGCAGTGTTCTGGGTCTGGCTCTCCTGCCATCATCAACACAGCAGTGGTCTGTGTCTGGCTCTCCTGCCATCATCAACACAGCAGTGGTCTAGGTCTGGCCCTCCTGTCATCATCAACAGAGCAGTGGTCTGGGTCTGGCTCTCCTGCCATCATCAACACAGCAGTGGTCTAGGTCTGGCCCTCCTGTCATCATCAACAGAGCAGTGGTCTGGGTCAGGCTCTCCTGCCATCATCAACACAGCAGTGGTCTGGGTCTGGCCCTCCTGTCATCAACACAGCAGTGGTGTAGGTCTGGCCCTCCTATCAACACAACAGTGGTCTGGGTCTAGCTCTTCTGCCATCATCAATACAGCAGTGGTCTGGGTCTGGCTCTCCTGCCCTCATCAGCACAGCAGTGGTCTGGGTCTGGCTCTCATTCCAACATCAACACAGCAGTGGTCTGGGTCTGGCTCTCCTGCCATCAACACAGCAGTGGTCTTTGTCTGGCCCTCCAGTCATCATCAACACTGTGGAGTATGGGTACCAACGATAACGTGTACTGTATGTTATGCTAATACTTAGCTGATGAATCCAAGATGTCGCAGCCGTCTCCAACACCTTCTCAGGGGATCCATATATTGCCACACTCTCCACAGGGCTGTAAGATAAACATCAAGGGATTATAATTATTGCCCCAAGGACGTATGTCCATATTTCAGTCTTAGATGGACTGAAAGGCGTTTTTACTCACTGTTTTGGACTAAAAAGTCCACGCACAACGCCGTCCCTAGGTAAAAATTTGTATGTTCTTGAATACAAGAACTGCGCAGTTCCCTGTTTTAACCAGAACATCAAATTCTTACCTTGCTCGTGTAACTTTGAGCGATGGTGTTGGCTCCACCATATACGGCGGAAATGCTGTCTTGATTGTAGAATGCCGCTGAAGAATCACCGTCTTGTTTCGATGGAGTTCACTTGCGATTGTCTCTACGTTTCTCCTTTTTGCCGTCTGAAGCTGCGACACTTCTGAATATACTGCAATGTTGATGTTATACACTAAACGCGCTGGAACAGAGTTCTTATCTTATTTCCCGACGTTAGTGGAGATTAAATGATATAACGGACGCGAACGGTAATGTCTATGTTGATTTACGTCGCCTGCGCCGCATGACTACTAGAGTCGTATGACCGCTCCTGCGGTGGCCAAATTCAATCTGCTCGCTCGTGCTGCCTTTTGCAGTCTCGTGCAACCATGTGGTGCCACGAGGTGCCTCGTGGTGCTGTGGTCAGCACAATTCGTGAACACTGTTGACAGTACATCTGGCTTGAATTAAATTGTTTATGCAGCCAGACGCGCCTCCTCTGGCCCTTTCCTAAGGGTAGAAGGGTGAGGGCCCTTACCAAGGGTAGTAGGGCGCATACCCCCCTCCTTTGGAGAATTTTCTCCACACTGGGGGCAGCGAGAAATTCACTTAAAGTGAACTACTCATCACTTAACATTAATTTGATTTTCTCACTGCCATCACTGCTGCTTGTCTTTTCTGAACAGCTTCAGTCTGTGTGGTTTCTGGAGAATCACTAATTTTATTTTGTTTTCAACACTGTGTAATTCTAACGGCACTAATTTATCTATTGTCCGCTTATTCACTACACCTTGCTCAAAACATCAACTGTCCTGATGATTCCATTTATCAGGATATATGGTCACAATTTTTCCAAGAGGACATTGGGACCTCGAACCATCATTGTTAATAATCACTATGTCACCAGGTCTTAAGGACTTATAATTTTCTGGAACACCAGCTCCATAGAAATGTTCTCTCAAGGAGATGAGATAGTCTTCTCCAAATTTTCTCCCAACGTTCAATCACTTTATTAAGGTGTTTGAATTTACGTCTGAGTGGTTCAGGTTCGAAATAAGTAGGATCCTCTATGATTTCTTTATCATTCATAGGAGGAACAGGTTGAGCCTTCTGCCATGTAGTAAATGAGATGGACTTAACACTTCTTTGTCCAGATCATCGGTAACATACGTTAAAGGTCTGTTGTTGACTCTTTTTTTTCTATTTCAGTTACATGTACGAAATTCTTCTAAGTCGATTCTCTGACGATGAAGAGTCTTCCTTAAACAACGTTTCACAATGCCTTCATTCTTTCGTAAAATCCGCCGTGCCATGGGGATTTAGGAGGAAGGGGAATCCCAACGACAATTGCGTTGATTCGGATCGGGTTGTACTTCAGGTCTCAAAATCTTGTTTATGTAAGCAGAAACCGGCAAAAAATTGTTGCATTGTCTGATATCATCAGCCTGGGACATGCCCTTTTGGCGCAAACCTTCTAAATAATTATAAAGGTTTCAGCAGAATATCAGTAGCTACTTTGATTTTACTGCTCTAGTCGAAAAACACAGGTGAACAAACAGATGACATTGGAACTTTGTCAACTGTTTTAGTTAAAATTATTGGTCCAGTGTAATTCACACCTGTCACCTCAAATGGAGTGAAAAGGACATACTCTTTTCAGAAGGGTATGGAGGTGGACCGGGATACTGACATCCCTCATATCATAATGACGACAAGTAATACAGTCTCTTATTTTTTCTTCACTTTTCAATTTTGAGGTATGGTAGGATTATTTAAAAGAGTGATTACACCACCATGTAACACTTTACTGTGGGATTTTTGGAATAAATCAGTCTTGTTAGCCAATGATTCTTGGGGACTACTGGATGGTTTGTTTTTAGGTAGTGAAGAATTATGAATTCTTCCTCGACATCTTATAATCTTTTCTGAGTCGGATAAAGTCCAAAGTTAATCATATCAGGTTTCTTTGGTGATTATCCTGAGTTTCCAGAAATTTATACTCGTGAAAACATCTTTCTGATTAACTTTATCCAGTATTTAATGGGTTCTAGTAATTCATAATTAGGTTTATCCCTTTAAGTTTAAAAGACAAGAGTTGAACCTAAGATTTACCCAAAGAATATTTAGATCCATCAATGACTATTTTTTTGTGTCTTAGTGTTTAAACAGATTATTTCTGCTGTGTTCAAACAGACTGTTTCTTCTTAATTAAGCTTTTTTGCTGTGGCCAGTTATTTTATTAGAGAAGTTAGGTCCGTGGAGCCAAATTATTATCCAAAAGTTTTGAGGGGACACCACGTGACAAAAAATAGCTGGATTCTCTTTGTAGAGAGTGGAGAAAGACATAGTCTCTCTCTCTCTCTTATTTCGTACTCTATTCTGTACATAGACCAATACTCTTTATTTCTTAACCACTGGAGAACTCCATTTTTTACTCCAGATCACAGTTTTTTCAAAGTGAGATGATCAATTACTTTTGTTGAGATAGACAGCTAATTTTGTACCCCCATAGAGTGCTGCCAGTTCCAATTGTGGGACTGTTCTGACCTTCAAGGGTGCAACCCTGGCCTTTAAGTATAAAGATTTTCAGCGTTACCATAAGGGCTACAGCGCCATAACCCCCGGTTGAGAATCAAGAACACATGTAATTGTACTTGTTTCCCTCTTGACCTATTTGCCCAAATTTAATTTTTTTAAGTTGTTTAAACTCCTTGATATTTCATCCCATTCTTGACTCATTTCTAGAGGCAAGTTCTCATCCCAACCTTATTTTGAGCTTCCATATCTTGCACAAGCATTTTACCTTTTTTTAAGGAGACGAGTCCTAGAGGATCAAAACATTTTTGGGTACTCCGACAGTAAACTACGTTTATGAGTGTACTGCTTGATTTATTGGTTATCCTTTTGAGACTCAAATGTCTTCCTTTTTTAATTAAGTCCAACATGTTGTTGCATTAGGAATTTCACTTCAGGGAAATCTTTTTTTGGATAAGTTCCCAATGATTTGAATTAGTATTCCACATCCTTAGAGGCATATTTGTTCTTTCATCCCTTGTTAGTTCCTTCTGTATAAGTTTCAAATCCTCCCTCTTTATTCATTACCTTGAAGATTGTCCACATAGAAACTTTTCTTTAAGATTTCTTTGAAGGGACTTTCAGATTTTCAAATGTGTATTAAGAGTAGCTTTCTATAAGAATGGAGGGATGTTGCAAAATAATACAGACGAAACGATAAGTTTTCACAGGACTTTGAGGATCATGTGGGTTTTCTTTTGGGCCCCAAGAAATCTAGTATAATCTCTATTTTTTTTCTTTAGTCCTCCTTAAGAAAGTTTGAAATATCAGGCCTTTTGTAGGATATGGATTTGGGAAATTTCAAAGCACGTCTCCAACTTCTCAGTTAGGAGGGTCCGGTCATCAGACAGTCAATTAAGGCTTTACAGCTTTATTTCTGCGCTGAATTTAAAACAAACACGAAAAGGGGGTGGTTTCAGAATTTTTCCTGACTCCGTGGTGCGGTAGATAAGGAGCATCTGTCTTCAACTTATCTTCGACATTTCCCAATGAATTTATTGTCTAACTTTCTTGTAGGGTATTAAAAAGACAGTTCCCGCCCCTGGATTCTTCCTGAGTCAATTTGTGCTTTCATTTGTCCGAAAGCCATGCGATAATTGCTAGGTAGATGTGGTGGGTTTAATTTCCATGGTAACCCTAACCCAATACTGTCCATCTTCATATTTGACAGTGTCCAAAATTTTATAAGTCTCGACTCCTGTGGGCTTGGTTTATTTACATCTTATCTATCGCACTAAATCCCACAATTTATCAACTGGTTCATTCATTTCTTAGTAAGATAATTTTCCCGGGTAAGATCAGCAGTTATTTTGAAAATTCAGTACATTTTCTTGAATCAATTTCAGCTTCTTTTCCCGTTTTTGGAGGGAATTGACCACATATCATATGGCCTCCAGCTGTTTCCGCAAGTGAACATCGTTTACTTACTATTTTTCCACAAAACAGTGATAGTAATCACTTCCAATGATTAAATCAATTGGACTAATTGTGCCCGTCTGTATGTCAGGACAGGCTAACTTGCCCTTTGGGCCCCCTTCAGTGCTGCAACTGATTCTTTTTCCCCCGGATCTGCACTGACTTAGGAAAATATCGACTACCACAGTTCACTGTCTTTTCCTGTTTCCTGACCAACAGTGAATTCAGGAATTTCGCTTACAGAACTTTAAAAATCCAGCTTTTCAACTGTATTTTGGCATGGGTTGCTTATTCAGTTTTTGCAACACTGTTCGTCTTATAAAAGACCTTTGTGATGATCAAATAATGTTGAATTGGTTTTTGTAATTTTGGGAAATTTACTGAGCTATTGGGAGGGGAGTCGATTTAGACTTATCTCCATTTAATTTTTGCTGTTTGTTGACTTCCTGACTCTGTAAAGTTTTGTTCAGCATAAGTGCTTGGGCAAATGCTGTATGATGCTTTCCCTTGCATTTAAAAATTTTCAGTGAGCTTTACCCCTTGTGTTCACCTAAACATTAGGCAATTTTCTAAATGTTGAGCACGTTGTTTCCGTCCCTTTCCATTGTTGGGGTTTGAATGCAATACTGTGCCCAATGTGTTCCATCAAAAGTACATTTTGGAGTAGTTATGTGTGACAGTTTGTTTACTGTCTTTTGTGTTCACAGCTTGATAATGCCACATGGGTTTTCCATTATGTGGTTTAGTGGGGGTAGGTACACCTTTTTGTACTGAGTTGAAGGTTTTTTATCCACAACAAGATTAGTGGATTTCTCATCTTGTCTCGTTGCTTGCATGCATGAGACTATTGTTTGTAAACCTTTAATTTATTCACAAGTGAAATAGGGTTTATTAACATAATATTTAAACGTTCAAGGTTTGTGTTGACAGTTTATCTTGTATAATACCACTGTTTCCAATCACATTGCCTTGCTATTTAACTCCTAGAGTTCTGAGACTATTGTCTAATGTGATCCTAAAACTGAAGTCTGAAAGACAATGGGGTGGTTTCAAGTTTTGAATTAAGACTGCATGTCTAACCCTGGATTTGTCAGCACAAGATAAATCTCAAAAAATAAGGCTAGAGCATAATTGCCTTTGACCACCGGAAATGATTTAATCAGTTCTAGGGTTCACCTTTCACGAGATATTGAGATAATTGAACTAACAATCTCATCTATGTCAGTACTGAATTCCCCAAAGAATTAAACCCCCTAATGAACTTTCATAATCATTACCTTAAAAAAAGGAACCAATTTAGGGGAGTTGGTGTAACACCAGGTGGGGAAGGTGTCCCCAGGTGTGGGACAGGTTGGAGAAGGTGTCTGCTGGGCCACTGGCTGTAGGTCTCTGTGACAAAGTTTTGCGGAGAAGCCTTATTCCTGTCCACCTTAATTGTTGTCCATAAAGGATCCAAGACACTTTTAATTTTTCCTTTGTGGATTGGAATTTTAGAAATTTTTTCTATATCTAGCCTGAATTAATGATTTGACGTTTATTAAATAATTGAGATTTAATTTCCAACGATCATAGTCTATATTTGTGTCTTGGGTTAAACCTATACAGACTGAAATTAATTGCTCCAATTGGGTAATTTTCGTTTTGTAATGTGTTGAATTTTTGGTTAATGGCGACATCTTGCTAGTATAATGACTAACAGCACACTTAGAGTGTTTAAAAACCCAGCTGAGTTTGTTTTGACTTGTCAGCACACTACTGACCCAATAACCGTGTCTTTCAAGGCGGACCTTGGGGGTGCAAAAGTACATATGGACAAACAACAGAAGGTTTGTTTATGTCCTGAATTGTTGTCTCAGCTAAATGAGCCCCCGCACTGACGGGCATTCAACATAAAAAAAATTACTGTATACACATTACACTTATATATTCAATGTTTATATACATACATATGTCACTGTTAACAATGTTAATCAAATATGAAAGTTTAAACTTAATTTTCCTTCCTATATTATATAATGACAAACATAATACACAGTTTCTTCTCTTAATTTCTGTCTATAAACATTATAAACACTGTGTGTATATATAAACTGTTTTACTATACACATTCCAGACCAGCTGTACGCCAGTCAATCTGCTTTCTCTGCTGACTTAAGCAGAAATTGAAGTGTTGCTCCCGCGGGGGGTGAGTGGGGTAGTGGGGGGGGGCCCCCAGGGAAATACTGGGGCCCCAAACTTGGGTGACCCGACACCGTTTTTCTTCGGGTGTCGGGTGAGCGCCTGCCAGCTCGCGTTTTCTATACCTCGCGAGGCTTCCCATACTCTTTGATTGAGGTAGGGACCCCAATGTTCTGGTTTTTTGTAAAAGTAAAGTTTTACAAACTTTCCCCGAAGGACCTTGGATCTAGACATTTATACACCGAAGTATAAGTCTTTGACCACCATGTGGTCTTCCGGTTGAATACGATCAACGTTCGATTCGTAATGGCCAAACTTCCGGTTGTAATGAACAAACCTCCGGTTCGTGGGGGCCAATATGTGGGATGGGTACCAACGATAACGTGACTGTTGTTACCCCTAATACTAACGATGAATCCAAGATGTCGCAGCCGTCTCCAACACCTTCTCAGGGGATCCATAATTGCCACACTCTCCACAGGGCTGAAGATAAACATCAAGGATTAAATTATTGCCCCAAAGGGGATGTCCATATTTCAGTCTTAGATGGACTGAAGGGTTTTACTCCCCTGTTTTGGGCCAAAAGTCCACGCATAACCGCCGTCCCCAGGTAAAAATTTGATGTTCTTGAATACAAGAAAATGCACAGTTCCCTGTTTTAACCAGAACATCAAATTCTTACCTTTCAAAATTTGAGCGATGGTGTTGGTCCCCATATACGGCGGAAAAAGCTGTCTTGATTGTAAAAATGCCGCTGAAGAATCACCGTCTTTTTTTGATGGAGTTCACTTGCGATTGTCTCACGCCCTTTTGCCGTCTGAAAACTGCGCCCTTCTGAATATACTGCAATGTTGATGTTATACACTAAACGCCTGGAACAGAGTTCTTATCTTATTTCCCGACGTTATGGAGATTAAATGATATAACGGACGCGAACGAGTAATGTCTATGTTGATTTACTGCCCCGCCGCATGACTACTAGAGTCGATGACCCGTTCTTGCGGTGGCCAAAAAAATTGCTCGCCCGGGCCTTTGCAGTCTGGCAACCTGTGGGCCACGAGGTTGTTCCCCAATGGTCAGCACAATTCCGTGACAAAATGGAAACATCTGGTTGAATTAAATTGTTTATGCAGCCAGACGGGCCTCCTCTGGCCCTTTTTCCCGCGTAAAAGGGGAGGGCCCTTACAAGGGTATTTAAAGGGGGCATACCCCTCCTTTGGAGAATTTTTTCCCAAAACAGCAGTGGTCTGGGTCGCCTCCGCCATCATCAAACAGCAGTGGTCTGTGTCTGGCCCCCTGCCATTATCAACAATCAGTGGTCAGAGTTGGCTCTCCTGCCATATCAACACAGCAGTGTTCTGGGCCCGGTCTCTCTGCCACACAACACAGCAGTGTTCTGGGTCTGGCTCTCTGCCATCATCAACATAGCAGTGGTCTGTGTCTGGCCCCCTGCCATTATCAACACACAGTGGTCTGAGCCCGGCCTTTTTGATCATCAACAACAGTGTTCTGGGCCCGGCTCTCCTGCCATCACAAACAGCAGTGGTCTGGGTCTGGCCCTCCTTTACCCAAAACAGCAGGGCCCGAGCCAGCCCTCCTGTCAAAACATCAGTGGTCTGGGTCTGGCTCTCTGTCATTATCAACACAGCAGTGGTCTTGGTCTGGCTTCCTGCCATCATCAGCACAGCAGTGGTCTGGGTCTGGCTCTCCTGTCATCAACAATCAGTGGCCCGTGGCTGGCTCTCCTGCCATCATCCACAGCAGTGGTCTTTGTTTTGGCCCTTTCCCGCCCTTATCAACACAGAGGGCCCCCGTCTGGGCCCTGCCACCCCAACACAGTGGTCGGGGGCTGGTTCTCCTGCCATCATCAACACAGCAGTGTTCTGGGTCGGCTCCCCGCCATCATCAACACAGCAGTGGTCTTTGTCTGGCCCTCCTGTCATTTACAAGCAGCGGTCTGTGTCTGGGTTTCCCTTTTGATATCATCAACACAACAGTGGTCTTGGGTTGGCCTTTCCCGCCAATAACACAGATTTCTGGGTCGGGCCCCCTGTATAACACAGATGTGATCTTCTGGCCCTCCTGTCATTATCAACACAGCAGTGGTCTGGGCTTCTTCCTCCTATCATCAACACAGCAGTGGTTTCCCGGCCCTCCTGTCAACAGAGATGGTCTGGGACTGGTCCCCATGCCATCATCAACACAGCAGTGGTATGGGTCGGCCCTCCGTCATCAACAGAGCAGTGGTCGGGAATGGCTCCCGTTACTTAACCCCAGCAGTGGTCTTTGCCGGCCTCCTGTCACCAACACAGCAGTGGTCTGGGTCTGGCCCCCCTGTTATCAACACAGCAGGGTCTGGGTCGGGGTCTCATGCCATCAAAACAGCAGTGGTCTGGCCCCGGCCCCCATGTCAACAACACAGCAGTTGTCGGTCTGGCCCTCCTGTTTAACACAGCAGGGTCTGGGCCCGGGCTTCCAACACACAACACAGCAGTGGTCTGGGTCTGGCTCTCCTGTTTACAAACAGCAGTGGTCTCTGTCTGGCTCCTCCACACAACACAGCAGGGTCTGGGTCTGGCTTCCTGTCGTCATCAACACAGCAGTGGTGTCTGGCTCACCTGCCATCATCAACACAGCAGTCCGGGTCTGGCCTCCTGCCATCCCAACACAGCAGTGGTCTGGGTCTGGCTCTCCTGCCATCAACACAGCAGTGGTCTGGGTCTGCCCCCTCCTGCCATCCCTCAACACAGCAGTGGTCTGGGTCGGCCTTCCATAATTCCCCAGCAGTGGTCGGGGGCTGGCCTCCCCATCACAAACAGCAGTGGTCTGGGTCTGGCTGTCCTGTCATCCACAGCAGTGGTCTGGGTCTGGCTCTCCTGCAACCAAACAGCAGGGTCTTTGTCTGGCCCTCCAGTATCAACACAACAGGGTCTGGGTCAGCTCTTCTGCCATCACAAACAGCAGTGGTCTGGGCCCGGCTCTCCTGCCTCATCAGCACAGCAGTGGTCTGGGTCTGGCTCTCCTGCCATCATCAACACAGCAGTGGTCTGGGTCTGGCTTCCTGCCAACAAAGCATGGTCTTTGTCGGCCCTCCAGTCATCAACACACGTGGTCTGGGTCTGGCCTCCTGCCATCATCAACAAGCAGTGGTCTGTGTCTGGCTCCCTTTTTTATCAACACATCAGTGGTCTGAGTCTGGCTTTCTTTATATCATCAACACAGCAGTGTTCTGGGTCTGGCCCCATGCCATCATCAACACAGCAGTGTTCTGGGCCCGGCCCTCCTGCCATCATCAACAAGGTGGTCGTTCAGCTCTCCTGCCACACAACACAGCAGTGGTCTAGGCTGGCCCTCCTGTCACTCAACAGAGCAGTGGTCTGGGTCTGGCCTCCTGCCATCATCAACACAGCAGTGGTCTAGGCTCCGGGCCGTCCTGTTATTGGAGGCAGGGTCTGGGTCAGGCTCCCTGCCATCATCAACACAGCAGTGGTCGGGTCTGGCCTCCTGTCATCATCAACACAGCAGTGGTGTAGGTCTGGCCCTCCTATCATCAACAAAATGGTCTGGGTCAGCTCTTCTGCCATCACTACGCAGGGTCTGGGTCTGGCTCTCCTGCCCTCATGGGACAGCAGGGTCTGGGTCTGGCTCTCCTCACAACACAGCAGTGGT
>WNWK01033477.1:0-21124 GCA_009830355.1 Cherax destructor | reverse complement strand
CACTTAAGTGCCTCCGAATAATAATAATAATAATAATAGTTTATTTAGACATGGTACAATGATATATAGTTAGGTAGACATGATACAATGATACAAAAGGTATAAATGAGTGTACATCCCAAAAAACCCCTAATATGCTGTGCATTGCAGGCATTCTTAAGATTAATTAATAGTAGCTACATGGAAAAAAATTATGGATGATAATTTATCAAATAAGTATAATTGTGTATCTAAGTTGTAAAATTTGAATATAAATTGAACATAATAATTTATTAATTGTAGCAATGAAAGAAAATTGAGCGAGATAACAATTTAAAACAATTAATTGCATTGCAGTTACAGTTTACGTGGTCTTTATAATGTAAATGTTATAAAAAAAATTTAAACTTAGTATGTTTTAAACCCTTAACAGGTTTTTACATTTAAGTGATTAATCGGGTTTTTTTACATTTAAGTAAAATTTATTTACTTTGTTGGGAATGTTTGATATTATGCATTTAGGTTTGGGTGACAAGGCTCCATGATCCTCCAAACTTGGTAGAAAAATTTGGAGGACTTTAAATTCATCAAAGTGAAGTTCTTCCCCCCTAATACCACTCCTCTCCCCCAACCCATGGACCAGCAGGTCATTTGCAATTTTTAAAAAACTCTACACTAAAGCAATGTTTCAAAAGTGCTTTGATGTGACCACAGACAATATAACCCTAAGAGACTTTTGGAAAAATCATTTCCATATCCTGCATTGTGTACACCTTATAGGTAAGGCTTGGGATGGAGTGACTACCAGGACTTTGAACTCTGCCTGGAGAAATTGTGGCCAGACTGTGTCCTAGAGAGGATTTTGAAGGTTTTGGGGCTGAGCCTCAGAACCCTGAGCCTGAGCCTGAGCCTGTTGTGGAAGAAATTGTGGAACTGGGTAAGTCCATGGGGTTGGAGGTGAGTGGTGAGGATGTGGAACAGTTGGTAGAGGAGCACAATGAAGAGCTAACCACTGAAGATCTGCAAGAGCTTCAGCAGCAACTGCAACAAGAGACCACAGGTCAGGACAATGGTTCAGAGGAGGAGGAGGTGGAACAGAGATGGAAGAAGGTGCCTTCTTCAGTGATTAAGGAGATCTGTGGAATGTGGAGCAGGGGGCAAGGCTTTATGGATGAATAACACCTAACCATGCTGTTGCAGGCTGTGCTGGCAACCTGTACAATGACACAGTGGTGTCTCATTTTAGGAATGTGTTAAAGAATCGCCAGGCACAGAGCTCCTGGACAGATTTTTGGTTAGAGAGGGGTCCAGTGACTCTCAAGCTGGTCCTAGTGGCATTAAAGAAAAGGAAGTAACCCCAGAAAAGAACTTGGTACCTGCAGTGTTAATGGAAGGGATTCCCCTTCCAAACACTAGCATACTACTCCATCCTTTCCCTCCTCCGTCCTCCACAATCAACAACTCTTCAATAAATGTAAGTGATAGGGTGGATAGGGGAGCAATGTGGCAGATGTTGCAGGTGTATGGAATAGGAGGTAGGTTACTGAAAGCAGTGAAGAGTTTTTATGAGGATAGTGAGGCTCAAGTTAGAGTGTGTAGGAGGGAGGGGGACTATTTCCCAGTAAAAGTGGGTCTTAGACAAGGATGTGTGATGTCACCATGGTTGTTCAATATATTTATAGATGGGGTTGTAAGAGAAGGGAATGCGAGGGTCTTGGCAAGAGGTGTGGGGTTAAAAGATAAAGAATTAAATACAAAGTGGGAGTTGTCACAGTTGCTTTTGCTGATGACACTGTGCTTTTGGGAGATTCTGAAGAGAAGTTGCAGAGGTTGGTGGATGAATTTGGTAGGGTGTGTAAAAAAAGAAAATTGAAAGTGAATATAGGAAAGAGTAAGGTGATGAGGATAAGAAAAAGATTAGGTGACGAAAGATTGGATATCAGATTGGAGGAGAGAGTATGGAGGAGGTGAATGTATTCAGATATTTGGGAGTGGACATGTCAGCAGATGGGTCTATGAAGGATGAGGTGAATCATAGAATTGATGAGGGAAAAAGGGTGAGTGGAGCACTTGAGTCTGTGGAGACAAAGAACTTTGTCCATGGAAGTAAAGAAGGAATGTATGAGAGTATAGTTATACCAACACTCTTATATGGGTGTGAAGCATGGGTGATGAATGTTGCAACGAGGAGAAGGCTGGAGGCAGTGGAGATGTCATGTCTGAGGTCAATGTGTGGTGTGAATATAATGCAGAGAATTCGGAGTTTGGAAATTAGGAGGAGGTGCGGGATTACCAAAACTATTATCCAGAGAGCTGAGGAGGGGTTGTTGAGGTGGTTCGGACATGTAGAGAGAATGGAACGAGACAGAATAACTTCGAGAGTGTATATATCTGTAGTGGAGGGAAGGCGGGGTAGGGGTCGGCCTAGGAAAGGTTGGAAGGAGGGGTAAAGGAAGTTTTGTGTGCGAGGGCTTTGACTTCCAGCAAGCATGTGTGAGCGTATTTGATAGGAGTGAATGGAGACAAATGGTTTTAATACTTGACGTGCTGTTGGAGTGTGAGCAAAGTAACATTTATGAAGGGATTCAGGAAACCGGCAGGCGGACTTGAGTCCTGGAGATGGGAAGTACAGTGTCTGCACTCTGAAGGAGGTGTTAATGTTGCAGTTTTATAACTGTAGTGTAAAGCACCCCTCTGGCAAGACAGTGATTAAGTGAATGATGATGAAAGTTTTTTTTTTCGGCCACCCTGCCTTGGTGGGAATCGGCCGATGTGTTAATAAAAAATAATGTTATTGTACTATATTTACATGTATTTCTTTAATGTTCATTAAATTGTGTATTATTTAATGTCAAAAAATTCTAAAAATATTTGATTTTACTACTTTTGGAAGTCTGGAACGGATTAATTTTATTTCCATTATTTCTTATGGGGAAAATTGATTCGGATAACGATTGATTCGGTTACAGATATGCTCTCTCTGACGGATTAATATCGTTAACCGAGGTATGACTGTATTCATCATCAAACAATAACTGTAGAGAAGTTAAAATGTAATAAAAGCTACTATTAACGTTGACAGAAAAGGAAGAAAGGTCAATGAAAAAAGCATAGGATCAATTTTTGTTTAACAACAAAACTCTCCATTGTTCTTTAGCATCAAAATTAGTTGCAGAAGTTCTCAAAAAAGATAAAAATATTAGTGATAACACCAGAGAACAAAAGAGAAAGAAAACTAGAGAAGGAAGGAGAACATAGAGTGCATTGTCTGTCAACTCTGTGAAACATGCTCCTTTATCTCCCTCATTGCACTTACCCCAAGAAGCAAAGTAATACAAGATTATCAGATGTGGAAAAAGCTATTGCTGATTGTTTTTTAATACATCGGCCTTCTTCCATTGAGGAAGGGTGACCCAGCAAAAAAGGAAAGATATTCACCATCATTCATTCGCTGTCTTTCTAGAAGTAGGCAGACGTTACAGCTTAAATCACTCCAAACTGCAGCATTCCCATCCCTCCTCCAGGGTTCAGGCACTTTACTTTCCACTTCCAGAATTCAAGTTTAAACTTTTTTTTTTTTCCTGAATCCACTCATAAATGTATTACACTCCAACAGCAAGTCAAACCATAAAAAAACATTTGTATCTATTCACTATGAACTACTGACTCCTCATACAGTGGGCTGGATATAACCTACACAATAAGTACATTTTTTATAAGCCTATAAAAAATTTTGAAGTCAGTAACAAATTAATAAATTAATAGAAAGGTCATGATCTCAGTTATTTTATTTCAGGTAATCATTGTATTATAGTATGATGGAAAATTGTCTGGTTAACCCTTTGACTGTTTCGGACGTATATATACGTCTTACGAACAAATGTTTCGGATGTATTTATACGCCTAAATTCTAGCGGCCTCAAATCAAGCAGGAGAAAGCTGGTAGGCCCACATGTGAGAGAATGGGTCTGTGTGGTCAGTGTGCGCAGTATAAAAAAAAATCCTGCAGCAAGCAGTACATAATGAGAAAAAAAAACTCTGAACGTGTTTTTGGATTAAAACGCCGACTTTGAGGTGTATTTTCATATAGTATTTATGGTTGTATTCTCTTTTTCATGGTCTCATTTGTTAGAATGGAAAACATATTACAGGAATAGAGATGATTTTGATTAGTTTCATGATGTAAACGATCTTGAAATTGAGCTCAAAGTAGAGGAAATGTTCGATTTTTGCCAATGTTCAAAAGTAAACAAATCACACCACGTGTCCAATACACATCAACTGGTGAGTCTAATATTCTTTCACAAGTGCACAGATATTATTTATACAATTTTTACAATAATGCAATAGTCTACATAACAATAAATCTTCTATTTTTTGTGTGAATAAAAAATCAAAATAGAAAGCAAGAGTAATGTAAGAGGGGCCTAAAGACGTGACTAATGAACAGATAACATCTTATTTTAGTGTTAGGGATGTCTGCATTGTTTATTCTGGACCCTATTTTGAAACTAACATCTTTTTTATTTTGCATGAAATTGGCGAAATTGTCATTTTCTGACCACTTTATTGGGTAGTTGAAATCGGTAAAATGGTGATTTCTTGTACTCAATCGATAGAACAAATGGAGTTCTAAAGAAATAGCTATGAGTTTGGTCGACTGTCCCAACGGAATTGGCCGAAAATAGGGCTCAAAGTCGGCGAAATCGCCGATGCATATATATCACTGACATCGCTAACTTTGCGAGAGCGTAATTCCGTAAGTTTTCAATCAAATTTCATACTTTTGGTGTCATTACCATCGGGAAAAGATTCTCTATCATTTCATAAGAAAAAATAAATTTTTTTTTCCGACAGTCAAAGGGTTAAAGAAAGAGATACAGAAATAAAATTGAAAATAGAACATAAGAAAGAAGGAACACTGCAGCAGGCCTATTGGCCCATGCAAGGCAGGTCCAAGTCACCTCTGGGCTTAAACCAGTGGTTAGGGTGATATTCATCCATAAATGCTTGCACCTTGCTCCACATTCCACAAATCTCTTTAATCACTGAAGAAGGCAATTTCTTCCATCTCTGTTTCACCTCCTCCTCCTCCTCTGAACCATTGTCCTGACCTCTGGTCTCTTGTTCCAGTTGCTGTTGAAGCTCTTGCAGATCTTCAGTGGTTAGCTCTTCCTTGTGCTCCTCCACCAACTGTTCCACATCCTCACCACTCACCTCTAACCCCATAGACTTGCCCAATTCCACAATTTCTTCCACAACAGGCTCAGACTCAGGGTTCTGAGGCTCAGCCCCAAAACCTTCAAAATCCCTCTCTAGGACACAGTCTGGCCACAATTTTCTCCAGGCAGAGTTCAAAGTCCTGGTAGTCACTCCCTCCCAAGCCTTACCTATAAGGTTTACACAATGCAGCATATGGAAATGTTTTTCCAAAATTCTCTTAGGGTTATATTCATGTCTGTGGTCACATCAAAGCACTTTTGAAACATTGCTTTGGTGTAGAGTTTTTAAAGTTGGAAATGACCTGCTGGTCCATGGGCTGGAGGAGAGGAGTGGTATTAGGGGCAAGAACTTCACTTTGATGAATTTAAACTCCTCCACAATTTTCTCTACCAAGTTTGGAGGATGACAAGGAGCATTGTCCATTATCAGGAGGCATTTAAGTGGCAAATTATTGTCAAATAGATATTTCTTCACACTGGGGCCAAACACGCCATTGAACCAATCTAAGAAAATGTCCTTTGTGACCCATGCCTTTTTGTTAGACTTCCACATCACACACAAGTTAGACTTGCTGACACCGCATCTGCCAAACACTCGGGGATTTTCAAAAGATACACCAGTAAAGGCTTCACTTTGCAATCACCACTGGCATTAGCACAAAGCATCAAAGTTAGCCTGTCTTTCATAGGCTTATGTCCTGGCTGTGCCTTTTCCTCCTGAGTAATGTAGGTCCTGTTGGGCATTTTCTTCCAAAACAGGCCTGTTTCATCACAATTTAACACTTTTTGGGGGAAGAATTGTTCAGCCTCAATGTACTCCTGGAATTCAGGCACATATTTTTCAGCCGCAATTTTGTCAGAACTGGCTGCCTCACCATGCCTCATAACACTATGTATGCCACTTCGATTCTTAAATTTGTGAAACCAGCCTCTGCTGGCTTTAAATTCGCTCACTTCAGCACTCGTTGCAGGCATTTTCTTAACGAGATCATCATGCAACTGCCTTGCTTTTTCACATATTATTGCCTCCGAAACAGTCCTGCTAACTGTTTCTCGTTCATCCACACCAACAACACTCTTTCCACATCTTCCAGCACTTGTGGTCTGTGTTTTGTGATCACAGATGAACCTTTTGCAACAACAGCTTCTTTGATTTTACGTGAATTTTTCTTGGCTACAATGGTAGCGATGGTAGAAAAGGGTTTACCATACAGCCTGGCCAGCTCACAGATACGCACTCCACTTTCATATTTTTCTATTATCTCCTTCTTCAGTTCTATCGTACATGTATTTCTGTTCCTCTTTGCCACAGGCTTACCACTAGGATCTTTCCTTGGACCCATGGTAGCTTATTTAGCAGTTGCAAGCACTAAAAACAGTGGAATAATGACAATATACTGGTATGAATGGGTGGGTGTGGGTGGGTGGTCGCTCTCGCTTGTAAACAATAGCACACTGATGCTCCTTGGAGTGCGCGCTCAGCTGGGCGCCACGCGGACACGTCCGTTACGAATGTCGTTACACGAAGCAAACATCGTTACTCGCAATCATTTTTTTTTACGTTATAAATATCGTTACTCGAAAATAACGTAAGATGACAGCATCGTAACACAAGGTATGACTGAATAATGGGATCAACTTTGTCATCGTCCTTTGTACATTTTCCAGTGCATTTATATCCATTCTGTAATACAGTGACTAGAACTGTGCAGCATAGTCTAAATGAGGCCTAACCAAAGATATATAGAGTTGAAGAACAACCTGAGGACTCCTATTATTTATACTCCTTGATATGAAGCCAAGGATTCTGTTCGCTTTATTGTGAACACTTATAAACCAAGAAAGTCTCAAAGACCGTGGGAATACAAAGAGCCCAACACTGACCCCTGTGGAACACTGCTCATGATGTTTCCCCATTCTGATTTCTCCCCATTGATGCAAACTCTCTGCAGCCTATCTGTCAATGATGCTTCTACCCAGGGAAAAATTTCTCCTTCTATTCCGTGGGGCCTTAATTTTCCTCAGTAGCCTCTGATCAAAAGCCTTACCGAAGTCCATATACACAAAATCATATTCATTACCATAATCTATCTCCTCAAATACCTTGGTGAGAAAAGTTAGTATGTAAATTCGTAAGACAGGAATGCCCCTTTGTAAAACCATGCTGAGATTCATTAATCAATTTATGCCTTTCAAGATGGCTACGAATTGCCTTGGCAATTATTGATTCCATAAATTTTCCCACTATGGAGGTAAGGCTTATTGGTCTATAGTTTGAAGATTAGGACCTGTCTCATGCTTTGTAAATAATCATTTCATTTGCCATTTTCCACTTGTCTGGCACTATGCCAGTTTGTAGTGATATGTTGAAAAGACTAGCCAAAGGTTTGCTAAGCTCCTCTTTACATTCCTTGAAAACCCTTGCAAACAGTTCATCAGGGCCTGAGGATTTGTTCAGCTTTAATTTCTCTATTTGTCCGAGGACCATGTCACTAGTTACCCTAATCGTGCCTAATTTATTATTGTCCTATTCTAAATAATTTATTATTTCTGGAATTTTGCTAGTATCTTCCTGTGTAAAAACTGAGAGGAAATAAGAGTTAAAAATTTCACACATTTCCTTATCACTGTCAGTGATCTGACCTGAGTTACTTTTGAGTGGGCCAATCTTGTCCCTAATCTTACTTCTATACAGTGGACCCTCGGTTTTTGCTGAAAATTCTTTCCAGAATGCTGCTCAACTGCCAATACCGAATGAATTTACTTCCTTAAGAAATAATGTCACGTAGGTTAGTCTATTTCAGACCCCCAAAAATACATTTGCAAAAGCACTTACGAAAATACACTTACATAAATGTTCGAGTTTGGAGATGACCGAAAACCGAGGGACCACTGAATACCTGAAAAAAACCTTTAGGGTTAGTCTACGAATCCCTTGCCACTTTAGCCTCATAATCTCTTATAGCTTTTTTTATTCCCTTTTTTATTTCTCTCTTTAATTGAATATATTGATTTCTTAACTACCCATTCCCTCTTTTGATACTCATTTTAACCCTTTGACTGTCACAAGCCCAATTCTGAAACTGTCTTCCTATGTCGCAAAATACAGTGGACCCCCGGTTCTTGTCGGTAATCCGTCCCAGAGGGCCCGTCGACCACCAGTTTGGTCGAACTCCGATTCTATTTTCCCCATAAGAAATAATGAAAATAAAATTAATCTGTTTCAGACACCCAAAAGTATTAAAATATAATATTTTTGTACATTAAATATACATTAAATTACACAGAAAACAATGAGACATGAAGAATAAAACAGTAATAACATGTCACTTACCTTTATTGAAGAGTTGTTGATGTGTGGAAGATGGGAGGAGGGGAGAGGATGGAAGAGTTGCTTTTGTGTGGAAGGGAAATCCCCTTCCATAAAGACTTCAGGTACCAAGTCCTTTCCCTGGGTTACTTCCCTTCTTTGTTTTTTAATGGCACTAGGACCAGCTTGAGAGTCACTGGACCCCTGTTGCTCAAAAAAAGTGTTCCAGAGAGTTCTGTTTCTGGCGAATGTTTGGAATTGTGCCGGCGACTGGGGCAGGCTGGCTCCCTGGCTGGCTGGCTCCCTGGCTGGCTTGCTGACCATCTGGCTGGCTGAATGGATGGACAGCCGGCTGGCTGGATGGATGGACAGCCAGCTGGCTGGTTGGATGGACAGACGGCTGGCTGGATGGATGGATAGCCGGCTGACTGGCTGAACAGCCGGCTGGATGGATGGCCGGCCAGCCGGCTGCCCAGCTAGCCGGCTGGCTTGCTGACCATCTGGCTGGCTGGCTGAACAGCTGGATGGATGGTCAGCCGGCTGGGTGGATGGACAGCTGGCTGGTTGGATGGACAGCTGGCTGACTGGCTGAACAGCCGGCTGGATGGATGGATGGCCGGCCAGCCGGCTGACCAGATACCCGGCTGGCTAACTGACTGGACGGCTGGCTTGCTGGCTGACTAGCTACCCGACTGGCTAACTGACTGACTGGACGGCTGGCTGACTAGATACCCGGCTGGCTAACTGACTGATTGGACGGCTGGCTGACTGACTGACTGAGTCTATCTCACAGGAACACATAAATACAATTATACATAGTATTAATTACCTAGGATACAGGGAGAATATAATAATAATAATAATAATAATAATAATAATGATGATAATTATTGAGGCATGGTGACCAGCTGGCACAAGGGGCCCCAGTCTTATCACTAATCAAATTACAAGAGGTGACATTGATGAGGGGTGAGCGTCCTCTTATCTTATTATTATCTTCTTATTATCGCTAAACTAATTAGTGTTGACATTGATGAGGGTACAATGCCTTCGCCTGTCTCCCTCCCTGCCTGTCTCCCTCCCTCCCTGCCTGTCTCCCTCCCTCCCTTCCTGTCTCCCTCCCTCCCTGCCAGCCAGCCAGCCAGCCAGGGGTGACGGGTTAGCCTAGGCTTTACTTGTTTTCACTGTTTTATATCTCTGTCTGTATCTGTTTGTCTCTGTCTGTCAGTCTATCTGTCTATCTGTCTCAGAGAGATATAACACATATTACAAGACTCAGTAGTCACTGCTTCACATCTGAGTCCTGACACACATTATTTGCCAGTCTCGATTGTATGGGATATCCTAGGTAATTTACACTATGCATAATTGTATTTATGTGTACGTGTGTGACAGACAGACAGGCCGGCCAGCCAGCCAGCCAGCCAGCCAGCCAGCCAGCCAGCCAGCCAGCCAGCCAGCCAGCCAGCCAGCCAGCCAGCCAGCCAGCCAGCCAGCCAGCCAGCCAGCCAGCCAGCCAGCCAGCCAGCCAGCCAGCCAGCCAGCCAGCCAGCCAGCCAGCCAGCCAGCCAGCCAGCCAGCCAGCCAGCCAGCCAGCCAGCCAGCCAGCCAGCCAGCCAGCCAGCCAGCCAGCCAGCCAGCCAGCCAGCCAGCCAGCCAGCCAGCCAGCCAGCCAGCCAGCCAGCCAGCCAGCCAGCCAGCCAGCCAGCCAGCCAGCCAGCCAGCCAGCCAGGCCAGCCAGCCAGCCAGCCAGCCAGCCAGCCAGCCAGCCAGCCAGCCAGCCAGCCAGCCAGCCAGCCAGCCAGCCAGCCAGCCAGCCAGCCAGCCAGCCAGCCAGCCAGCCAGCCAGCCAGCCAGCCAGCCAGCCAGCCAGCCAGCCAGCCAGCCAGCCAGCCAGCCAGCCAGCCAGCCAGCCAGCCAGCCAGCCAGCCAGCCAGCCAGCCAGCCAGCCAGCCAGCCAGCCAGCCAGCCAGCCAGCCAGCCAGCCAGCCAGCCAGCCAGCCAGCCAGCCAGCCAGCCAGCCAGCCAGCCAGCCAGCCAGCCAGCCAGCCAGCCAGCCAGCCAGCCAGCCAGCCAGCCAGCCAGCCAGCCAGCCAGCCAGCCAGCCAGCCAGCCAGCCAGCCAGCCAGCCAGCCAGCCAGCCAGCCAGCCAGCCAGCCAGCCAGCCAGCCAGCCAGCCAGCCAGCCAGCCAGCCAGCCAGCCAGCCAGCCAGCCAGCCAGCCAGCCAGCCAGCCAGCCAGCCAGCCAGCCAGCCAGCCAGCCAGCCAGCCAGCCAGCCAGCCAGCCAGCCAGCCAGCCAGCCAGCCAGCCAGCCAGCCAGCCAGCCAGCCAGCCAGCCAGCCAGCCAGCCAGCCAGCCAGCCAGCCAGCTAGCCAGCTCCTTCAATTCTACCGTATTTCTGACATTCTTTACCACAGGCTTGGCACTAGGAGCTTTCTTGGGGCCCATGGTGGCTTATTTAGCAGTTGCAAGCACTAAAAACACTGGAATAATGACAATATATATATGGTATGAATGCGTGGGTAGTGGTAGCTCGCTTGTAAACAATAACACACTGAGTGCCCGGGCTCTGACGCCGTCGAACACCGGGGGTTCACTGTATTCGAAAAAAAAAAAAAAAATTTCTTATGAAAATGTTAAGATTAATTATCCAATTGTTTTAAGTCCCCCCAAAAATTTTGCGATCAGTACTTACCGAGATATACAAATCTTCTTTCAACATGTCGGCTGTTTCCCACTGAAGCGGGGTGGCCCAAAAGAAAAACGAAAGTTTCTCCTTTTACATTTAGTAATATATACAGGAGAAGGGGTTACTAGCCCCTTGCTCCCGGCATTTTAGTCACCTCTTACAACACGCATGGCTTGCGGAGGAAGAATTCTGTTCCACTTCCCCATGGAGAAGAGGAAATAAGGACTAGTAAGAAAATAGAAGAAAACCCAGAGGGGTGTGTATATATATATGCTTGTACATGAATGTGTAGTGTGACCTAAGTGTAAGTAGAAGTAACAAGACATACCTGAAATCTTGCATGTTTATGAGACAAAAAAGACACCAGCAATCCTACCATCATGTAAAACAATTACAGGCTTTCGTTCTACACTCACTTGGCAGGACTGTAGTACCTTCCTGGGCGGTTGCTGTCTACCAACCTACTACCTAAAAGAGATATACAAATACAAATATTTATTTCATTGCTAGTTTACATAGGTTTTGTTATTACAATCATAAATTGAAGTGCAAGGAGAGCCACTGACATGCAATGGCATTAGGGGCAGCTTAATCTAATGGCTTATAGACTATGAACATAATATTAGAGAAATTGAGTGAGTTTGTATTATTAGATCGTTCAAATTACAATATGATGATAATACATTGTCCAAATTACAATATGATACACACACAACCCGCACATATAAAAAGAGAGAAGCTTACGACGACGTTTTGGCCCGACTTGGACCATTTACACAGTGTGACTTTGTTAATGGTCCAAGTCGGGCCGAAACGTCGTCGTAAGCTCCTCTCTTTTTATATGTGCGGGTTGTGTGTGTATTGTTCCAGTCACGGTATTGTGCCTTTTTTGTTATTTACAATATGATGATATTACATTGTAACAAGTGTTTAGTAGGATGGTAATATAATAGTAAAAATTAAAATTATTTAAGGAAAATAACATTGAGAATTTTTGAAAGTAATTTACAGTACGAGTACAGTGGTACCCCGGTTTACGATGGTCCCCAAACTCACCCTTTTATGTAAGTTTATTTTTTTAAATGCTTTTGTAAGTGTAATTTTGGGGGTCTAAAAGGACTAGTCTATTTTACAACTTTTCTTAAGGAGATAAATTCGTTTGGTAATGGCACTTGAACAGCATTCTGGAATGAAAAAATATCGTAAACCGGGGTACCACTGTATTTAGTTTATGGTGAGTAGGTGGTTTTTGAGAAGAGTCTTAAATTGATTTTCAGACAAGGTTATTTTAGTATTTACTGGTAATGAATTCCAGATTCTGGGGCCCTTTATGTGCATAGAATTTTTACATAGGTTGATATGGACACTGGCTACATCAAAAAGTGATCTGTGTCTTGTGTCATGGTCGTGGGTCCTATTAAGGTTGGTGAGGAGAATTTTGAGTGGAGTGTTTATATTAGAATGTAGAATTCTGTGTATATAGTAGGCACAAGAATAAGTGGGAATGTTCTTTATGGTGAGTAGTTTTAGGCTTTTGAATATTGGTGGAGTATGCTGTCTAGAGTGGGAATTTGTTATCATTCTGACTGCAGCCTTTTGCTGGGTTATGAGTGGTCTAAGGTGATTTAATGTTGTTGATTCCCATGCACAGATTGCATAGGTGAGATAAGGGTAGATGAGTGAGTGATATAGTGCAAGGAGAGCTAATTGAGGCACATAGTAGCGTATCTTTGATAATATGCCTACTATCTTTGAGAATTTCTTGGAAATTTGTTGTAAGTGTGTTTGGAATTTAAGGCTACTGTCAATGTGGATTCCTAGGAATTTTCCCTCTGTGAGTCTTGTGATGGGTGAACCATTGAGCGTTATGTTAAGTGGAACATTTGTGGCTCTATTTCCAAACTGTATGAAGTAGGTCTTGTCAGTATTTAGAGTAAGTTTATTAGTTGTCATCGATGTTGATATTTTCTATAATTCGGCATTAACAGTATTGGCCAGTATGACTGGATTTGGGTGAGAGAAGACATACGTTGTGTCATCTGCAAATAATATGGGTTTGAGTAGTTGTGATGCATTCGGTAGGTCATTGATGTAAATGAAGAATAGAAGTGGACCCAGTACACTTCCTTGAGGGACTCTGACTGTAATTTGTTGTGTAGAAGAGTTCGCTCCATTTGTGTACACGTATTGGCTTCTGTTACTGAGGTATGACTTTAGGTAGTTGTGTGAGTGCCCTCTTATACCATAGTGTGCTAATTTTGTGAGCAGTAAATCATGGTCGACTGTATCAAAAGCTTTGCGTAGATCAATGAAGATTCCCATTGGGACTTCTTTCTTCTCAAGTGCGCTGTATATTAACTCTAGCATGTGTATAATGGCATCATTTGTGCTTTTGTTGGTCCTGAATCCAAACTGACAGAGGTTGAGTACGTTGTGTGAGACGAGGTAGGAATAGACCTGGCAGAAAATGAGCCACGTATGGCAACAGCGGCGAATGTCGCTCATCCGGTAAACTTTTTTTTACTTCTATTCGAAGGTTTCTTGTTTTTTCCACTACAGTGGTACCCTGGATTTCGTACAGCTCCCAACTCGAACAATTATGTAAGTGTATTTTTGTAAGTGCTTTTGTAAGTGTATTTTTGGGGGTCTAAAACGGACTAATCTAATTTACATTCGTTCTTATGGGAACAAATTCGTTTGGTAACGGCACTCGAACAGCCTTCTGGAACAAATTATTGACGAAATCCGAGGTACCACTGTATTTTATTTTTACAAGTAACTTATGTGGCCTGTGAGACCAAAGTAAGGTGCAATGTACATATATACACTCATTGTATGCAACACAATAACTGCACAAACATTATTATCATTAGTATATTGTTTACAAAACTTGTTTACACACACCAACAATACAAAAAATTGTTTATTACTATTGTTCTATAATATATATACAAATGTACAGTCACTGGACATGTTCATAGAAGTTCTGCAGCTTGTGGAAACATGGTGTCATGCACAGTGGTGTTTTGCACTCCTCACACATAAAACGAGTGTGTCTGCATTTTTGTGGGCATTTTTTTTGTATATGCACAGACAAAACACCACTTCTGAGCAGTTTTCTTCATAGTAGCTAGCAGTTGCGTTAGGTAGTTATCCTAGGTTGATGGTCGTCTGGGTCGTCATTCCTTCCTTCCTTTACACCTTCCTTCCTACCTTTCATCCTACCTTCCTACCTACCTTCCTACCTACCTTCCTACCTACCTACCTACCTTCCTTCCTTCTTTCCTTCCTTCTTTCCTTCCTTTCATCTCGTCCTTCCTTTCTTCCTTCCTGCTTTCCTTCCTTCCTTCCTTTCATCTTGTCCTTCATTCCTTTCTTCCTTCCTGCCTTCCTTTCTTCCTTCCTTTCTTCCTTCCTTCTGGTATCCTGGGCATTGCTTTCGGTCACAAACTCCTCAGAACCATGAAATTCATCTTCACTAACACTTCCATCTGTGTTAGAGCTATCACTTGGGAAGAGAAGAGTCCCAGATTCGCCAGGGAGTCAGATATTTCTTACCACTAGACATGCTGAACAAGGGCTACTGAAATGACATTCCCGCAATGCACCACTGGCTTCCCGATTTTTTTTATACTGCACACACTGACCATGGAGACCCATTCTCTCACATGTGGGCCTACCTGCTAGAATTTTGGTGTATTAATACGTCAGAAACATTGGCTCGTAAGACGTATATATAAGACCAAAACAGTCAAAGGGTTAATGCCAAGTTATGTTTTTAATGTCATATCAAAATAATACCTAGGTAGTAGGTTGGTAGACAGCAGCCGCCCAGGGAGGTACTACCGTCCTGCCAAGTGAGTGTAAAACGAAAGCCTGTAATTGTTTTACATGATGGTAGGATTGCTGGAGTCTTTTTTCTTTTGGGCCACCCTGCTTCGGTGGGAAACGGCCGACGTGTTGAAAGAAAGAAGATAAAATAATATAAAGTACAGTAGAACTCCGGATTTCGTATGCACCGAATATCGTATGTTTCGGATTTAGACCACCCGAAAATCGTACGTATCACACACGTCCACTTATATATTTGTGACTCAGTCTGCTTTTGTTACTCGTTGAGTAAACATTACTCCGTGCATTCATCCCAAATATTTCGTAATAATCCATTGTTTTTTGTGCTTGCAACTGCTAAATAAGTCACCATGGAGCCAAAAAAAGTTCAGAGTGCCAGCCCTTTGATAAAGAAGGTGAGAAACACGATAGAATTCTTCAGTGATTCTGTGATATGTACACTAAAGCAGCAGGAGTCGATAAAGGCTATAGCGCCAGCCAGCGATAAAGTGTAGCATTAAGAGTGTAGTAAGTAAGTTAAGCTATAGAAAAAGGACGACACGAAACTAACTCCTTCAGTGTTGTTGGAGGTTTATCGGGCTACTGACAACATACGCTGCCCTGCGCTGTCTTCCACCACCCTAAACCTCTGCCAGAATCTCCTTCAAGGTAAGTGTGTACTATAGTATACAGCCTCTCATCACTTAACGACGGAGATAGGGGCCTAAGACCCCCTCGGTAAAGGATTTCTTCGCTAATCGAGGAATCATCCCTTACTGACACTTCAAAAGTGTCACCACCCAAAATTAAAACATTCAGTTTTATGTTTGCTGGGAAATTACTTTCAATCTGTGTATTATTAACGGTAATACAACATGAAATATGTCAATGACTTACTTCCGAGATATTCCAGGAAATGCCTGCATAGCTGATTACAGTCAACCCCCGGTGCTTGACGGCGTTGGAGGTCGTCCAAATCGGTGTTCAACGGGTTTTTTTACAAGAATTTTGGCTCGGTATTAGGCGGCTGCTCGGAGTTGGCAATTCGTCTCGGACGCGTATGCGTGGGCCGTGGCCCAGCTGGGCGTCCAGGCACTCAGTGTGCTATTGTTTACAAGCGAGTGACCACTACCCACGCACCACCCACGCATTCATACCATATATATTGTCATTATTCCAGTGTTTTTAGTGCTTGCAACTGCTAAATAAGCCACTATGGGCCCCAAGAAAGCTCCTAGTGCCAAGCCTGTGGTAAAGAATATCAGAAATATGGTAGAATTGAAGAAGGAGATGATAGCAAAATATGAAAGTGGAGTGCGTGTCACTGAGCTGGCCAGGCTCTATGGCAAATCCCATTCAACCATCTCTTCCATTTTGGCCAAGAGAAAGGAAATCAAGGACGCTGTTGTTGCAAAAGGTGCAAGTATGGTCACAAAACAGAGATCTCAAGTGCTGGAACAAGTGGAAACTTTGTTGTTGGTGTGGATCAACGAGAAACAGTTAGCAGGAAATAGTGTTACGCAGGCAATAATATGTGAAAAAGCAAGGCAGTTGCATGATGATCTCGTCAAGAAAATGCCTGCAAAGAGTGCTGAAGTGAACGAATTTAAAGCCAGCAAAGGCTGGTTTGACAGATTTAAGAAGCGAAGTGGCATACATAGTGTTGTGAGGCATGGTGAGGCAGCCAGTTCTGACAAAAGTGCGGTTGAAAAATATGTGCAGGAATTCCAAGGGTACATAGAGGCTGAACAATTCCAACCCCAACAAGTGTTCAATTGTGACGAAACAGGCCTGTTTTGGAAGAAAATGCCCAACAGGACCTTCATTACACAGGAGGAAAAGGCACTCCCAGGACATAAGCCTATGAAAGACAGGCTAACTTTGATGCTTGTGCTAATGCCAGTTGTGATTGTAAAGTGAAGCCTTTACTGGTGTATCATTCTGAAAATCCCCGAGTGTTTGGCAGATGCGGTATCACCAACTCTAATTTGTGTGTGATGTGGAAGTCTAACAAAAAGGCATGAGTCACTAGGGAAATTTTCCTTGATTGGTTCAAAAACGTGTTTGGCCCCAGTGTGAAGAAATATCTGGAGGAAAATAATTTGCCACTTAAGTGCCTCCTGATAATGGACAATGCTCCTGGTCATCCTCGAGACTTGGCAGAGGAAATTGTGCAGGGCTGTGAGTTCAAAGTGAAGTTCTTGCCCCCTAATACCACTCCTCTCCTCCAGCCCATGGACCAGCAAGTCATTTGCAACTTTAACCCTTAAACTGTCCAAACGTAGATCTACGTTTTTGTGGGCAGTGCTCTGACCTTGATTTTCTCCATAAGAAAGCATGTAAAAAAAAAGTAGATATACGTGTGCGTGCGTAGCACTCTGACCTTGATATTCTCAATAAGAAAGTATGTAAAAAAACGTAGATCTACGTTTGGAGTGCTACACAAGCAAACATGGATCTATGTTTGGACAGTTTAAGGGTTAAAAAACTCTACACCAAAGCAATGTTTCAAAAGTGCTTTGATGTGACCACAGACATGGATATGACCCTAAGAGACTTTTGGAAAAATCATTTCCATATCCTGCATTGTGTAAAGCTTATAGGTAAGGCTTGGGAGGGAGTGACTACCAGGAATTTGAACTCTGCCTGGAGAAAATTGTGGCCAGACTGTGTCCTAGATTTTGAAGGTTTTGGGGCTGAGCCTCAGAACCCTGAGCCTGAGCCTGTTGTGCAAGAAATTGTGGAACTGGGCAAGTCCATGGGGTTGGAGGTGATTGGTGAGGATGTGGAACAGTTGGTGGAGGAGCACAATGAAGAGCTAACCACTGAAGATCTGCAAGAGCTTCAACAGCAACAACAGACCACAGTTCAGGAAAATGGTCCAGAGGTGAAGGAGGTGGAACCGAGATGGAAGAAGGTGCCTTCTTCAAAAATTAAGGAGATTTGTGCCCAATGGACTAATGTGCAAACATTTATGTATGATTATCACCCTAACCAAGATTGTCAGGCCGTATATGCGACATGTTTAATGACAATGTCTTGTCACATTTTAGGGACATTTTAAAGAACCGCCAGACACAGAGCTCCCTGGACAGATTTTTTGTGAGAGAGGGGTCCAGTGACTCTCAAGCTGGTCCTAGTGGCATTAAAAGAAAAAGACCAGTAACCCCAGAAAAGAACTTGGTACCTGCAGTGTTAATGGAAGGGGATTCCCCTTCCAAACACTAGCATACTACAGTAGGGCCCCGCTTTTCGGCGATTCGATTTACGGCGTTCCGTTCATACAGCGAGTTCAAATTATGACCAAAACTTTTGTATACAGCGAAGGTCTTTCAGATACGGCACGCGCCACCCGGTTTGTTTACATTTTCCGTGAGCACATCTCTCTATTATGTAATAATCACTCTTGGGCACATTAAATGTCCAATTTTACTTCACTATAGACATTTTCATAAATCCATCTATGATATTTTCTTCAAAATTATATAAGAAACACGTTACATAGCATATAAACATGCTGTTTATATGCTATGTAGGTGTGGTTGCCGGGCGGAGGGAAAACATTACGTAATGCTAATAATAATCACTCTTGGGCACATTACATGTCTTATTTTACGTTAATATACACATTTTCATTAATCCATCTATAATATTTTCTTCAAAATTATATAAGAAACACATTACAAAGCATATAAACATGCTGTTTATATGCTATGGTGTTGCCGGGCGGAGGGAAAACATTACGTAATACTAATAATAATCACTTGGGCACATTAAATGTCTTATTTTACGTTAATATAGACATTTTCATTAATTCATCTACGATATTTTCTTCAAAATAATTTAAAAAACACGTTACATAGCATATAAACATGATACATACACCCACAGAATAAAAATTGACAAATATGAGATTTGTTTACCAAGCGACTTTGTAGGAGTGTCTGAAGAATTACGTTTTCTCTAGTCAAACATTGAGGGATAATTGTAGAAAAATATTCCTTTCATATGCATTCACTCTATATATAGCTATTCACGACCCTTGTGGGTTTAGCGCTTCTTTTTTATTATGATAATAATAATAATACTATCATTACCTCTGAAAATAGTGTGTTGCATGAGAATGGGAGTGTTGCTGTTTGTTTATTTTGTACTAACTTGTACACAATGTAAGAGTATTTGTATTGTGAGGTAATTATTATTATTTGTGAGGTAATTATTATTATTATTTTGAGGTAAAAGTTTCACAAACTCTTACAAACGTATGTGAATGAACTAAAAGTGGACACGTATTAATCACATTCATTTCGCCTGACTGAGTGATCGCCCACTACCTGTTCAGTTTGTTTTTTTACCTTGTCTGAACTCCGTATCTCGTTCTCTCTCTCGTTTACTCTTTCGTTAACTAGTTGGCTCTCATTGACTATGGCGTCTAAGCTAAGTTGTGATAAAAAGAGGAGTCGTAAGCCTCTTACTTTAAGTGCCAAGTTAGAAATGATTGAACTCGGTGAACTGACTTTTTTGGGTTATCCTAGGTACTCTACTCATATTCTGCTATGTATGATAATCTATGTAACTGTATTTGTGTATACCTGAATAAACTTACTAACAAGGTATATGTTGATCACTGATATAGCCATCAAATACAGTTATATATAGCAGCATATGTGTAGATAACCCAGGATAACCCAAGAGTGTCAGCTGGGGATTGCAAGTTAAAACCTATGATAATTTATCACTCAGAGAATCCTAGGGCCCTAAAGAACTATGCAAAAGGTAGCCTCCCTGTTTATTATAAATCCATTTCGAAAGCTTGGATGACTACTGATCTATTCATAAATTGGTTCACAGACTATTTTAAGCCTACAGTTGAGACTTACTGCAAGGAAAAGAAAATTCCTTTTAATGTTTTACTTGTTTTAGACAATACCCTCCACTCACCTCTCACACATCAATGTTAATTCTTTAAGGTAAGTAATAAGTGTACTCTGTGTGTATCTTACTTTTTATTGTGTTTTTTAATGCCTAGTGAAATTGCTAACTTAATATAAGTTAGTGTAAGCTTGTTGTCTGGCATTTATATGCATTTAGAAGTGGAAAAAAATGGAGTTCTGCTTTTCGGCGATGTCTGCTTTAAGGCACTAGCCTGGAACCTAACCTGCCGTATAAGTGGGGCCCTACTGTACTCCCCCTTCTCCCCTCCTCCCGTCTTCCACACATCAACAACTCTTCAATAAATGTAAGTGACATGTTATTGTACTATTATTTCTTAATTTTTTTTAAAATTGTGTATAATTTAATGTCAAAAAGTTCTAAAAAATATTTTATTTTACTACTTTTGGAAGTCTGGAACGGATTAATTTTATTTCCATTATTTCTTACGGGGAAAATAGAATCAGAGTTCGACCAAACCGGTGGTCAACGGGCCCTCTGGAACGAATTACCGACAAGAACCGTGGGGTTGACTGTACTGTACAGTGGTCCCTCGGTTTTCGTGCATCTCCAAACTCGAACATTTATGTAAGTGTATTTTCGTAAGTGCTGTTGCAAGTGTATTTTTGGGGGTCTGAAATAGACTAACCTACGTGACATTATTTCTTAAGGAAAGTAAATTCGTTCGGTAATGGCACTTGAGCAGCATTCTGGAACGAATTTTCGGCGAAAACCGAGGGACCACTGTACTTGGGATTTTTTTTTTTTAAATCGCACTTTTTTCAGTCTTTGCGTAGGGTAAGAGTGATCTTCAATAGTTACCCTTCAGGTGCGTAATGTTTTCTTGGTCACTTTTTCTTTTATCCTCCACCCTCCACCCTTCAATACCTCTCTATATAATGTCAGTTTTATTATGCTTCTCCGTTATTTATGTTATACCTAATATTACTCTGGAATAAATATGATAGGTAGGTAATATTTATTGATAGTAATAGTATAATTATACAATATTTTATAGTGGGATGAAGTGTCAAAGAGTTACTGACACACTGCTGCTTCTCCCTCTGCTGTAGCTCTGCCCACTTTGTAATGATGCCAAATAATAATAATAATAATAATAATAATAATAATTTTTATTTGGACATGATACAAAGAATTAC